>CAJHNH020002446.1:195000-438305 GCA_905116865.2 Candidula unifasciata | reverse complement strand
AAACCACCACCACCAGCAGCAAACCTCTTCAGTTAAGATGCTAACTTACTAACTACTGGTGGTGAGAATGACAGCGCTGAATCTACCATACACAGGAGACCATTATGCATCAAATAAGATTGACCTTTTACCTTTAATTTCCCCTCTCTATTAAACTGTGTTTCATGTTTTGGATTAGAACCACTGGAATAAAACTGCTTCTCAGTGTTACTTTTCAGTTACAAACTCTCTCTCTCTCTCTCTCTGTATTTCTGAAGCAGATTCTCTAATGGCCTCTTTACCTCTTTCTGCTTATTAATCTGCCTATTTACCAATTAGATATCAATCATATAGCAGACTTCGTTCACAAGCATCTCTGTAATATTCTGACGCTCACAATGAATCAAGTGAAAGAAAGATTACCTTCTGGAGGCTGCAGTGTTTTACTGTTCTCTTCACACCATCCTATGGGATGAATATCAGATGTCATAGGATCACTCCAAAAGTCTGCTGAGCTGTTGTCATTGTAACCTTCGTAACGGAGTCTGAGCAGAGGTCCACAGGTCATGACAATTGTTGCAACCCAGTAGGTATCTGGAATGTGTTTGTTTGGAGCTTCAAGCTTCATTCCTTTGGAAAACCCACTCTGCAAACTGGTTTCAACCTGGAAGATGTTCAACACGATTAATGAGACAGTTCAATTTTAGATCAAAGTCACGACAACTGTTAGAAAGACAAGAGAGGAAAGAGTGAGAGGAATGGAAGGTATAAAACATAACAGGGAAGAGAGCTACATGAGAAACTGATAACAAGATTTTGAAAACAAAGATAGGCAGGTGAACCAGCTAAAAATGTAAGTAAAACTGTGGAAAAACCAACATAGGAAATGGACACCTCAGGATTTTGAGCCAAATCATCACCTGGATAAACTTACAATAAAACAAATACCTGCGAGTAGCTGGACTATGCATGACCTGCAGTTTAGATACTTGCAGGCAGGAACAATGAAAACAGTCAATGACCACAGTTACTAGAACAAAGATTCCATATTTAAAAAAGTAATTATGAAATAGGAAATTAGGACAATTGTAGGATCAAAGTCCAATTCAGAAAGCTAGATTTAGCCCAGTAAAGAAACTGAGGGAGAAAACATAGAGGTACACTTGCTTGGAGACACCAGACGCAACAGTAAGTTGGGGACTGAATCTGACTTGTGTGTTGCTGAAGGTTCTAAGGAATGATCAAACTCTCGTGAGGTGTTCTGATACCAATCATAATCAGTTTTGTAAGAAGATATATTCATATGTGTAATATCTAGGTTTCGAGATACAGCGTGCATTAGCAGCCATTCTGAGGTCAGGAATGCAGGTGCAATATTAGATTTTACCTGTAGCATGCTGGAGCTTGGTCACTAAGATGTGACCCAGGCGACCTTCAGATCTTTACCTGGGTCTGTGCAGGAGTGGTGGGGAGAGGAAAGATATCTATATTAAATATCATAAAACCCCAAGTGAACCCCAAATACATTAGTAATTATACATCTTCTCTGTTGTTTAAGAGTACAGATAGGATGATGAGCATGTAGACTTGTAAGAAGAAAGCATAATGATGTGTGCCTGCACATTTTTTAAATGAAGGTGAAGTGATTGGTTATATCGTTAAAATAATGTTTCTCGTGTGCTGGACATAAATGTGTAAACAGCATGTATACACAAGAAGTGTCTACATTTTACTGAAAGTTAGCTAGTTAGTAAAGTTAATGATCACAAACAAACATGCTGCATTCATTACAGTATACTGTTTGTTATAGGTAATATAGACAATGCCTATGTTTATAACTAAAAAAAAATGATAAAAATAATTACATGTTTGAATGCTGTAGGTGGAACTGCTGCTGATCCAGTTTCTCGAAGATAATCTTCCCAAACAAACTCGGTATCATCTAGGTCCTCAACTTAAAAACACCAAGGCATATATGTATATATAGTGTTAGAACAAGCCATGGTGCAATACCTAAATCATTATTGTTATTTCAGAATAAGGAAATATTTAAAGAGATCTATCATCATCATCATAAACCACTTCTGCCATTAAGCGTCATGGGGAGGAATAATTTGCGATCCAGTGCACGTTGGCTGCCACTGGCTACTGTCATGCCGTGAAGGCGTAGAGTGTCTTTAATGCTGTCGATCCATATTTCCCCGGCCATCCTCTTGCTCTTGTAGCTTATCTTCTGAAATGGTATTTGATCTTGCTACATTCTAACGAGATGGCCAAACCACTTGATCTGCTGTTTCTCGATGAATCTAGTACAAAGTGTCTTTCCCACAATTTGCCTGGATAGTAAGAGATCTATACTAGGGCTAATATGTCAAGGTCTATTAAAATCTTTCCTTGATTTTTTAAAAATCACATTAATATGCACAAAACTGAACAAGCATTCCTTCAAACACATACAAACCACTCAAGTGTTTACTAAACTAAACAAGTGTTAACTTGAAAATCTTCTGCATATGACATTTGTTTTAACCACTAATTATTTCTTTGTAGGAACTAAGAGGCCTCAAAATGACACTACTGGAATAATGTAAACAGGACTGATTTTCTAAAATTCTACTGTGTAATAATGGGTCAGACACAAGAAACTAACAACAGTCACGTTATCTTTTCCTTCACGTTCACTGGCTGTAAACTCCAGCTGAAAGTCCTGGTCATCTGTCTACTTCTTGTTCTAGTAACTGTACTGTGCATGCACATCTGCTTTACAGATGTGACTTATTTGTATGCAGACTGTTGGTTTCTCATCTCTGATACAAATGCACTCCAATATTTGAAGGAATCACAGCTAATCAGTCATTTTATAACATACTTGTTGGTGTGAAGGTGGGTCTGTTCTACTTTTTTTTTTGGTTCTGTTTTTGTGTGTGTGTTGAGACCCCAAATGAGGCCCCAGAATGCACATGATGAAGTCAGGTAATAAGATACAGCCATTACTGTTTTAGATTGTTTGTGCTTCTTGACCACATTGTTATTTTTTCATGGACTTAACCTTCAGCCACTTTCTTGATCTTGGATTAAGTGATAAACAGGGTGACAATACAGTATAAAGATGGCGCTGGTTGTCACTTTTGCTTTCCTTGAATGATGCTATTATTAACCATGGCAAATCAATATCATATGATGGCTGTAACTCAGGCTGAGCTGTGGTTGCCACAAGTCACATATGCAGCACAGCATGACCCTATCATGAACACAAACAGTTTATTAATATATTGATTAGTATATATATTTTTTTTTAAAGACAGTTACAAACCTTGGTAGTGGCCGTCAATAATCGGAAGTGGAAACTCTGAGAACAAATATAATTAAGTAGGTTTTTGTTTAATCATTTAAACATTTTAGAAAATGAATAATATGTGAGAAATAATTATAATGAGTTTTTAAAAAGACTTTAACCAAGCAAATTCATTCACAATCATTATTCATTATTGTAAATTTAATATACTCTAAAAACAAAACAAAAAAAATTTTTTTTTTTAAGTGGGCAATTTTAATTCATTATTAACTTTCTGTACAGATTGCCACTTGAGTGGCGGATTAATCTGTCTTGTTTAGACATATCGGCACTTAAGTGGCAGATTAATCTGTCTTGTTTAGACATATCGGCACTTAAGAGGCAGATGAATCTGTCTTGTTTAGACATATCGGCACTTAAGTGGCAGATTAATCTGTCTTGTTTAGACATATCGGCACTTAAGTGGCGGATTAATCTGTCTTGTTTAGACATATCGGCACTTAAGTGGCAGATTAATCTGTCTTGTTTAGACATATCGGCACTTAAGTGGCAGATGAATCTGTCTTGTTTAGACATATCGGCATTTAGGAGGCAGATGAATCTGTCTTGTTTAGACATATCAGCACTTGAGTGGCAGATGAATCTGTCTTGTTTAGACATATCAGCACTTGAGTGGCAGATGAATCTGTCTTGTTTAGACATATCGGCACTTAAGTGGCAGATGAATCTGTCTTGTTTAGACATATCGGCACTTAAGTGGCGGATTAATCTGTCTTGTTTAGACATATCGGCACTTAAGTGGCAGATTAATCTGTCTTGTTTAGACATATCAGCACTTGAGTGGCAGATGAATCTGTCTTGTTTAGACATATCGGCACTTAAGTGGCAGATGAATCTGTCTTGTTTAGACATATCGGCACTTAAGTGGCAGATTAATCTGTCTTGTTTAGACATATCGGCACTTAAGTGGCAGATTAATCTGTCTTGTTTAGACATATCGGCACTTAAGTGGCAGATGAATCTGTCTTGTTTAGACATATCAGCACTTAAGAGGCTGCCAACAAAGACACTATAATATTGTTTCATTTGCTAGGAAAATGAACTTGTATGAACCCGTTTGGAAAAACGCTGAGTTAGCTAAATGAAGTATTTCTGCTGTCCAAGCGTGTGCGAGCGAGAGGATTCAATTTGGAGCTGTTTTACAGTGCAACACAATTATTGTATACTTTTTATTGCCATACAAAAATTGTCATAACATTCAAAGTAGTTAAATTAATTGTCTCATGAAAAGACTAGCTGGTGCATAACTGAATAGAGAAGGCATGTGAATTCTTAGAAATAGACAGCTGTGTTCAGTGTTGCTGATCAAGCGAAAAAAAAAAATAAGACAGTGTTGCTGATCAAATAAAAAAGTAAGATAACTACAAAACTTTGTGTGTGTCTAACAATCCTGAATGTGGTGGCATTATAATACTCTTTTATTGCAGTACTGATCCTTAATTAGTGTAGATGTATTCTATACCATTTATCTTTATTTGATATATTATATTCACCATATAGCCAATACTTGTTCTTCAGGGAGGTTTTAACTTTTTCCTGTTGCATGCAAAATAACAATAAAAATTAAGCTCAAAATGAATTGTTCAAATCCCAGAAAAATGCTGCCCTGAAAGAGTTAAGGTAACCAGACACACAAAAATGTAAAGTAATAAAATCATTTGAGCCAAATGAAGAGATATTAAAACAATTAGCACGATCCTCCTATCTTGGACACAAAAGAGAAAATAAGAATGGCCTAAAATATTTTCAACTGGATACAAAAATTACTGACAGCTAGATAGAAAAAACATTAAAAATGAGAGCGATCAAATGCTATGTCTATACAAGTGCTACTGTTCCATAAACTGTGCAGTTAGAAATTATTCTAAGACAAGCCGAGTAAACTGTTGGAGGATTTAATTGTTCAAACGCATTTGCACAAGATTAGAAGAGGAGAAAACAACATTAAATAGAAGTATAACACCCATGAAAAAGCCGCTGATAAATGAATGAATGTCCTTGAAAAACATAAATGCAAAAGTCACAAGATGTGAGATAAGATGAATATGAAATAATGCATCGATGTCCTTGAAAAACATAAATGCAACAATCACAAGATGTGAGATCAAATGAATATGAAATAATGTTGGGAGGATTTAATTGTTCAAATGGTTGTATAAGGCTGCAGATCAGCTAACACCAGCGAAGGGGTCAACATTTGAGAATTACTAAATGAATTGCTTTTCACCGATGACCAAGTAATCATGTCATCAACAGCAGTACAACTACAAGAACATATTTAAAGACTCTACTAAGAATGTGACAATTATGATATGCAGATCAACGTAGACAAAACAGAAGTGATGACATTCTTCAGAAAAGGAAGAACAACTAATATCAAAACTGATGAACACCATTTAAAGCAAGCGAAGGATTTTACTTATCTGGGAATGTTTTTTTTCTTTTTCAGAAGACAGAAGAATAAATAGAAATCCAACACAGATGCAATAAAGCCAATCAGTTTTAGGCCAAATGGCACTAATTTTGAAATGCAAGCATGTGAATATGAACACTAAAAGAAAACTATTGTTACCAACGCTATGCTATTAATGTGAAACATGGATACTTCTTCAGAAGACAGAAGGAAAATAGTTACAAACAAAAATGACATGTTTACATATTATGCAAGGCGTAATGAGGAAAGATCGACTTATGAACGATTTCAGGAGGAGAGTCGGCATAGAACCAATACAGAACTTTATAGATAAACTAACAAATCAAATGGTTTCACCATGCAACAAGATTGGCTTCAGACAGGGCACCCACAGAGAGCAATGTTATACAGATACAGCGGTAACAGATCCAGAGGTCAACCAAGCAGAATATCAGAACACTTAAAATTACAGAAGTGCTCATTCCAGAGATCTCTTCCTGCCCTGGCACGCAAGGCATTCCAGGAGTAGAGAAAAGAAAAAAGAATGAATGAACAAATAAACTTTATTTTCAAAGGGTCACAAACTGATCACTCATGCCTGTCTTAAATTCGGCCCATCCAAACTCCCATCTTTCACACAGTAGATTTATTTTATCAATATAGCAGGTTATGTTCATGTAATAATATGCATATTATGAATATCAAGAAAAAAAAAACATAAAAGCATGGGTGGTGAAATGCATGCGCAAGAAGAAGAAGAAAGTTGTATTGTATAAACAATGCTTCATCGCTTCAATTTCTATAAAACTATTAGTATTCAGTTAAAAAGTCAAGGAGCTTTTTCACACCAGTGGCACATCGGGCACATGATGCTAGACTCATATTTTTATAGACCCTCGATGGGTGAAAGGGGGTCAACATCACACTGACCACCTCTGCTTCCCAGCTGGGTCGACCATGGAGCCAATGTGATTTTTTAAGGGAAAAATCTGACTCGGTGCAGATACAAACTCACAACTCTTGTGCTGGTAGGCAAAGCGTCCAGACGAAGTAAACATGGGGTGACTGCAGTCGAGCTGATTGCAAGAAATGCTGAATATAACATAAAATGAGACTAGAAACGTTTTGTCTGTTCCAGCAAACAATGAATAAAGAGATTTATCGTCATGTAGCAGGTCCTTTGCAGAATGTTGCTTTCATCGCCAGCTCTCCCACCTTATGTACTTTCATATTCAAGGAGTCACTTATATCCGGTGCCCATCTTCTTGTTGGTTGGCTCCTGCCTCTCCTTCCTGGTACCATGCCTTCTGGTATTATTTTTTCCAGTCGGCCATTGCGCTTGATATGACCAAAATATTTCAGCTTTCGAGACAAGATGATGTTTATTAGCCAATCTTCCTTGATGTTTAGATCTTTTAAAATGTCTGTATTTCTGCTCTTCTTTGTCCATGGTATTCTGAGAAAATTTCTATAGTATTTCAGCTCAAAAGCACATATTTTTCTTTATTATGGATTGGGAATATAAAGATTAGAAAAGGATTTGTTTTGGAGACAGATTTAGTGTAGTCTTGATTGTAAATGCAACACTGTCTGTTCATGTCATGTGCTGAAGAAGGTTTTCAAACCACAACATTCACTTGTCACTTGTGACTGTGAATGTAAAGCTGACTAGTTCTACTTTTAATTTGGTCTGATATTTTTTCATGATTCTCAGGAAAAAGACATATGGCTTATTTGGAGAATCATTTAGACAATAAGAAGATCAACCTTCAAGTGTACATGATGTAAACATGCATCAGAGCATAATGCTAGAACACTCTGGAATAAGAGGAACGAGTGGATTGGCTTGCTGGCAGGGCCAAGGTAGGTAAAGGAACAGAATTGGACTGGGCCAACATCTTCAATGCTCTCAAGTATACAGGATGAGAAGATGATTCAGGAGATGACACTGAATCAGCAACACTCAGAAGACCACAAGAACTTCAGGTCAAAAAAGGTGTCATCAAACATAAACACTATACAGGCAGCCAAAGAAGAATAGTAAACCAACACAGAACTGGTGTTATCAGTGCCACACTGAGGGATATACTGAAGATGGGATCTGAGCGCCTATGGACTAGTCCTATGTGCAGTGAGGACAATCTGTCGATTAAAAAACTAACTATTCATCAGAAAAATGTAACATACCGTCTGTCAAGTTCCCTTGAGCATTTATCCTGGCAGTATTTCCTTGGTGGTCAGTCTCCCTAGCTACTTCCAGTCCACCAGGTGAGGTGGACTGTTTACTGCTGCCATCGTCTGGTTCATCATCATCATCATTTTCATACGGTTCCAGTTTTACATGTAAAGGCTGGAAGTGATCATCCGGAGAAACTCTGTCACCTAACCCCCCAAGTCCAGAAGCAGAATAATCATCCTCTTCACCATTGTCGATTAAATCCGCATACTCATCATGTAAACCATCTGAGTAACTATTACAGACAGATGTGGCTCTATTTTCTGAGTCAACTGGTGTGAATTTCATACGAGCATGGCCCACATTTAGCTTCGGTACAGATGACTGTGGGGCGGTAACAGTTTTATCGGATAGACCATTTTCTGTTCTGGTGCTATTTTGGGTTGCTTTTTTGAAATCAAATTCAGGAAATTGGTTAACAGGGGCCACTGAGAGCGGTAAAAAGGAAGTATGTGTGCTGCTGCTGACCAGATTTGTAGTGTCCACACTGGTAACTGCGACTTCACTGCAGCTCTGATCCACATGCATGGACTGGCTAACAATGGTGGTATCTGGTGATGGGTGGCTGTGGGTCACCACTGGCTTCATTGATGTAGCAATACTTAGGGCCGGTGAAGCAAATGAGAACACCGATACTGGCTGTGAGCTCAGAGAAGCTGGATTGCTGGAAATTTCACTCACAGTCATTGAATTACTGGACAAGTGCCCAGTTCCCAGGCAATTTGTCATTTCAATGTGAGCAGCCTGTGAAACCCTGGACATCTGTGAAACCGGAACACTTTCATTAGTTTGGGAGGTGAGGGCCGCAGCAGTATTGATACCTGTAAAAATACTCTGCTGGTTACCCAGAACAAGTGGAAACTGGGCAAATGAGTTTGATATATACTGGTTTTGATGTCCAGCTGCACTGGACATGGTGAAAATGGTAGGATTCATAAAACTGAGTGGTGTTGCTACAGTTGAACACACAATCTGTCCTAATGGCAGAGACTGAGACATCAAACTCATGCCCTGTCCAAGAGTTAGGGCATGGGGGACAGACAACTGTTGTGTCTGCTGCTGCTGCTGATTTACTGGTAAAGCCAGAGACTGCTGTTGTTGAATAGTCAAAGGTTGAACAAACTGTTGTGATAATCCATCTGTTGTGACACCAAACATTGAGCCAATGGAGACTGCGTTCAAATGAGTTGCTCCATTATTTGCATGGTTAGAGGCCATTCCTGAAGATATGTTGCAGTTTCCAATCTGGTTACCGGAAAAGCAAAAGCTTTGCGGTAAAGATACCATAGCACCTTGCGCTCCGGAATTCAGCACTGCAGTTTCAATTGACATTGGGGTGAGGTTTCCCGGATTTGAGGTAAGTGACTGCATTGGAGCAGCTGCCTATAAGAATTGAAGAGGAATCAGCGAGCAGCGTTAAGAGACCTTGCCACTACACCATCTGAGATCCACAATTTCTATTCCACCATCTGTAGATTATTGATAAAAATACAAGTGATCAAGTTGGAAAAAACAAACACACAAAAACATTCTATACGTCTTGCTTGATTCATTTTTTTCCCCTCACAATTCTGGGCCTCTTCAAAATAAAGGTTGGCTCTAGAGGACCCAATGCTGTCTCTGGAAATATGCGGGGAGACCTCAATCTGTTCTCCCCAAAAAATTGCTTTAAAAAATACAAGCAAAACTTTCCTCTGCAAACAATGAATCCAAGTACCCGGGGAATCATGTAATTGTTAAACATATTACCTAACCTCTAAGCAACAGTTAGTTATGCCATTCTGCAAAAATACATAGGGTGACATAGTTAACTGTAAATATTGGTTTGTGTGAGTGCAAGCATGTGATAAAGCATGCACACACACATTCATGCATATATAGCCAAATACCTGGCTGACTGGCATGGGCAATTATGCCCCTCCACATTTTGAAATCAACTGTGTGCATCTGGTTCTGACACTTCATGTTATGACAACATCAATATTTTCTCTTGTTGTCTCCCTCTGTCTCCTTTCCCATAAATCTATCCCAGTTGCCACAGAATATTCAGTTTCTCTTTTCTCATAATGTTGGTAAACAACGATGACTGATGACCACCTCTTTCTGATATTTTAGCTTTTTTCAAAGCCTTTAGCATTCTAAGTCTGCTCATGGAATTTTTTTTTAATTCTTCCGCTGAGATAATAATGTGAGGCATTAAAGGATTTTTTTCACCTGTTAGGCCAGGACTGAATGGCATGTGTTATAACTTACGCACACCTCTCTCACACACATACACTAATGAGTTTACTCATACATATTCATCCATTACTTACATGCATTTGTGGGTGTACTGTAAGGGAGAGGGAAAGTGTATGAGAGAGAGAGAGAGAGATGACAGAGTGAAAGACGTGTGTGTGTGACAGAGAAAGAAACAGACATAGTAAATTATTTGCATATCAAAAGCTGAACTTGATAACATCCTCAAATATGGATGTTTCTTTTCAAATCTGTAATTTTTCAACAATTATAAAAGGCAGAAAACTAATATACTGGCCAGGAGTTTCAATAATAATAAGCGTAACATATTTGTTAACATTGCACATCTTCTACTCCCTCCCTCATAAGCCCAATCTCCATACACACAATCATACATATGCATATACAGCTAGTTTAATAGTGCTATGCGATACTGTTCTGAAAGTTTCTCTGGAACAAAAACTATTGTACAAATTGCCTTGACATTTTATTGCAAAGTGGTTTGCTTTCATTGCTGTTGAATGAGAAAAGCAATGTCTCCAAATTAGACCATTAAATCCTGCAAGATTTAAAGCAAAGGTGAAATCAGAGAGACGGCCAAGCTTTTTTCCTGGCAGTACACAATGGTATGAATATGATATACTGGCACCTTTTTTTAGGCATCCTTTTTTTTTCAGCGGAATCGTTACAGACACTTAGAGGTGTGTACCTGCACCCTTTTTCTAAAGACATTTTACGAAAAGTACTAGCTAATTTTTTTTCTAGAAAAAAGCTGTGGAGATGATTTAAATAATCATGTCATTTGCTGCTACTGTTGAAATGGTCACTCAGAGACAAGAGAGACTCCAGAATTTAGACTGATTTTTAGAAGGATCTATAGACTTTGGTTTGACAATATATCTGACATCTGTGAAGGTTAACATGATCTTAAAAAAAAAATACTGCAGAAGTCAGAGGTTTTGGTTGAAAGACGCAAAATAAGAAGAAAATCTCTAAAATAAATGTGGTGACAAACCAGTGTGAGGAAACCACACAAGTTATTGACATTAACAATAACCGAATGGAAGCTGAATGCTACCAGTGTGAGGAGACCACACCAGTTAGTGACTGACATTACCATAACTGAATGGAAACCAAATGCTACCAGTGCCAGACATCAAAGTGTTTTGAGTCCCTAGGTTTCAGCACATTTGGTGCAGAATTCAAACATAAATGTATAGCCAGCTGATAAACAGTAACAGAACAATTGAGTCACCATTCATGGCTTAACTCCTGCATACAAGACACTAAAGATATTGTGTTAAGGCCATTTTGGGAGGGAATGGCACACATAGAGGTAGAGTAGTAGAGTACTTCTTTTCATTGCAATTTCTTATTATTATGAATTCAGTCCTAATTTAGTTGATTTCCCTGAACCTAAGTTACTCTCAGAGTAGATCCTGGTTCTCTTATCATGGGACAAGACAGTACTATTTTACAATTATCAAAACAAATTAACTATCAGTATTTATTATGTTGTTTTCAAAAGAAGGATGAAAAAAAAAGTTTGTAATTAATAACTTTAGCAAATATAACACAGCCCATGTTGTTATAATTATAAAAAGCATTTCAGAGAAGATATAAATTTAAATAAAACAAAAACTAAAACAAATAAATACTACCATTACCATGTTAATAACAAGATATAACATATTATAAGCAAATACAAATGCCCTATTAATAACAAGATAAACTAGTTTAGTAATAGTATATAGCAAACATAAGTATTCTTATTATCCAAAGGCACACGTTTAAACCAGACAAATAATAAACGGGTGAAAATCAACTGGTTGTTGTTTTGCCGTTTTAGTTTAACCAACGAGTATGCTAGGCAAAACATTTCAACAAGTGACCAAAGGACCTGGCGTTGTATGATATATATGTGGTATATAAGATATTAATTATTACAAACAGTAATAATACTTCATGGATAAATAAGTGACCATGTTCACTCTTTTGATGGTTACCCATTTGAGATTTCAGTCATGAAGAAACAGTTAGCTAGTGTCACAAAAGTAATAATGTAACAATACTGTTTAATTCTTGTAGCGGACGGGCAGGCCGACTTGACTGCTCGGATATTCCAATGTCCTGTCTCGTATAAACCCCAGCTGCAGCAATTTTAAAAGTGTTTTATAATTGAAAATAGCTTAAAGGAGAATGCGATTGTACTTAGATTTTCAACTAAAATATGAGGACACATCGTGATGTGACAAATAATATATGATCAGTTGCTATTCTATTATTTTAAATTCTCCAACGACTGATCTCTGGTCTCGATCTGGTCGTAAGAAAAACCAGTTCTATATTATAAACTATAAACATAACGAAGGAGTCTTCGAATGTCATCAGCTATTTCATTAAAAAACCACTTACTGCTTAACTCCAGTTTGGAAAACAGCGTATTTGGGTGGCCAAAGTAAAGCTGTAATCGTATATGAAAAGAAAAACGTATATTAGCAATTCTTTTGAAAGTTACTACTCAAAATATATCAGAAAACAGAGGGTTTGAAGAACTGCAAAACAAAATGGCAACCCGGTTTCGGCGCATGCGTGAATTTGATCAAATCTGAAAACGATGGTGATACCTCAGCCACGTGTGGTTGTTTCTTTGCACGGTTTTTAATCCACAATTACAAAAACAATAAGCAAACCCACGCATATACGGCAATTATGCTTCCAGAAGAAGACATGACATGCCGTTTAATAGTTAACATCTATTGAGAACGTATGAGAAGTAAACTAGAATTTCAAGAAAAATATCCTGAGTTCTATTAGTTTAGCAATTTCCTGCTCACTGACAGTTTATTATTAATATTATGATATATTCAGTGGTCATACTTTTTTTAAAACACGTTTGAAGTTTGAACACCGGATCAACATAAAAGCATACGGGTAGTAACCCATAAGTGCTCCATTCTTCTTCTAACTCAAGTCTGAGTCCGAAGAAGCTCAACACAGTGCACAGGCTCTGTAGCACCAGCGAGGATTCTGAAATACTTTGGGTAGATTTTAAACTCCACATTTTGGCCGAGCCGCGCCGTTAGGCTACTCTTTTCGATTTCCAACTATCATGGGATTTTTTACGGGCACACGGGCGTCTGATCTCACCACCCAGATACCAGGGGGAATTACTAGAAGTCCACGTGAAAAAATCCCAGCCCTTACCGGGGATTGAACCCGCAACGATGCGGACACCATGCCTCGAGACCATGCAGCCCATTCAAACACGTCTTTGGATCCCAGGCTTAAAATGGTTTCAGGTAAAGTCCTGGGAAGTAAAGACGACTGGCGTGATGTTCGCCGCATCACCGAGGGCCGATCTGGTGTATACAAATGTAAGTCTAGCCTCATATGCCCGATGCGTTACTCAAGCACGCTGCCACGAAGAAAACATTGGGTGTGCTCAGCGCCCCCCCCCCCCAATCACCATCTCACAACTCTTCTGCGCAAAAATAAAATTAACGGAAGACATCCGCCTCCCTAAATTCCTCACCACCTAAGCAACAACCAAAAAAAAAAAAAAAAACATTGTAAGTGAGGGGGCGGGGGTGTCGTTTTCTAGGCAAATAATTAGTGAGGTATTATTATTATTATAATTATAAGTGTGTGGGAAATAAAAATAAAAATATTTAAGAGATAAATAAAATGTAGGAACAAATACTTTTAAAGAAAATTGCTAGGCTGAGGCTAACATATTTGGGCGGGATGGGGGGGGGGGGGCCTCAAGGGACCTAAGCCTCCAAGGTTCCAGCGACTTTGGTGCCACTAATAGGGCCTTTACTTTTAACTTAAAACTGTCAGAGAACTAACATGGTTGCTTTGGCAACACCTGTGAATATGACGACAAAACCGAGTTTGTCTAAGCTGTAACTGTTGTACTAAACATTCGGCCAGATATTGCTGAAATGTGTGCTCAAATATTATATTGACAGGTAACATTTGAATTGCTGAAAGATATTATGTGCATGTAAAAAATAGATCCAGGCCGCTGTATTGTTGTCAGTCTTTCTTCTTCTTTTTCTTCGATCCTTCTGTCAGAAAACTTATATCAGGAGGCCGGTAGCCTTTGTGAAAGCTATTGTACAATCCATATCCTCTCGTGAACCATATATTCTCTCCATCTCCTGCTAAGCTTTTCTTCTTCTCATCACCCTTCTTCCCACACCCCCCCCCCTCCCGCACCATTTGTTTGTCTCCTCCTCTTCATATTTGTTCTTCTCTTCCTTTCTTCTTTCTTTGTTTCTGTCTTTCTTTCTTTCTTTCTTTCTTTCTTTCTTTCTTTCTTTCTTTCTTTCTTTCTTTCTTTCTTTCTTTCTTTCTTTCTTTCTTTCTTTCTTTCTTTTTCTTTATTTCTTTCTTTCTTTCTTCTTCTTCTTGTGCCTAGACTGAAACATAAATTGATGTTCATGATTCTCCAATCTCATGTGTTTATAATGCAATGATCAGTGTTTTTTTTTTTTTCTATTACTGGCTGCACGCATTACCGGCACCCTTATTTTGCATAATTTTTCAGAACTAGTGTGATAGACACTTAGTGCGAAGTACCGGCACCGTTTTTAAACACTCTGATGAAAGCTGTGTTCCTAGTATGATTATTATTTACCTAGTCAAGTAAGCTATCACGCATTCATCTTTCTCTCTGACTGTTTCTGTCTCTCTGCATATTCGCAGGTCACGTAATATTAAAAGGGGCAGTCGTACACCTATCTGGGGAGTGATGTTGATAAAGATGGGGGAACTGATAGAGATATTAAAATAAAAATACAAAAGGCAAGAGGGGCTTTCATAGCACTAGGGAATTTGTGGACGTCTAAAGAAATTAAAAGAAATACTAAACTTGAATTTTTTTTTTAAATTATTATGTTAAATAAGTACTTTTGTATAGGGCGGAAACATGGAGAACAACTAAGGCAATTACTACTAAACTTCAGACATTCATTAACTGGTGCCTCCACAGAAAAGAGGGAATTGAATGGTATGATTGAATCACTAATTTAGAGCTTTGGGAGAGAACTAAACAGCTCCAGTGGACCAAGAGGTGAAGAAAAGACGCTGGCGTTGGATAAGACACACATTGAGAAAACCGTAGAACAACATAACTAGAATATCTTTGCATTAGAACCCACAGGGGCCTACGAATGAAGGAAGGTAAAAAAAAAACGCAGAGAAGGGAGCTGGAAAAGGAAGCTAGAAAGATGGAGAGGACATGGGAAGAGCTGCATGCGATAGCAAAGGATAGAACGACTTGGTGTGAGTTGGTAAAGGGCCTATGCTCCATTGGGGGCTAGAAAGGCAGAAGCAGAATATTAAAAGAATCCTTTTAACAAGCATGTTGGGTGTGTAGTGCTAGACTTATGTTTTATAGACCAATCGGCACTCGCTGGCTGATGTGGTCAACATCAAGCCGGTCGCCTTTGCTTCCCGCTATTTTAACTGGTACCCATTTTAGCCTGGTTCGACTTGGGACCCAAAGTCATTGATGAACTAATCCAACACAATGCGGATTTAAATCCATGACTTTCGGGTCCCGGGAACGAGCGTCTGCCATGCAAAATTATCAAATTAAAAATCACTGCTATACAGTGAAACCGCGATTCTCCAATGCTTCCTTCCTGGAACAAATTGGTTTCTGATTGTTTTATTTAAAAAAAAAGGGGGGGGGGGGTGTTTGAGGGAGAGTCGGTTCCAAACAAACATCAGTTCCCAGATAGCCAGTTTTGTAAATGCATGGTATGAGATTGCGACGAAAGAGCAACTTTCGCTCAATACAGACTCCTGCTGCAATATGGAGCGTCTTGTGATCATTTTTTTAGAAGACAGAAAGATAACATAAGAGAAACTACAACAGCATGATGTGTCTATAGTCGAGGTGGCATGAAGTGCAAGAAGCAGAACCTCCCCCGGAACCTGAAGTGGCAGAAAAAGAACCAGAAGAAGCAGCAGCAGCAGCTGCTAATTAATTGCTTTCTTTTTCTTTTTCTCATTGTTAACTCATTGGGCCAGTGTTCTTTTTTTTTTTAATAGGCTGTACAATGGACAATCTTTTGCAGAACATTTTCTGGAGTCTACACATACAGCCCACAAGGGCACAATGGTGAACAAAGACAAAGCCTGTGTATGTGCTCGTTATGTCCTGTCCTGAGGCGTAGAATAATGACCTGCCCATGCCGATCAAATAAGTAGTAGTCATCTCTGGGCAGACTGGTCACTTATAATAAACTGGAAGGTCATTTTCTTCTTCTAGTATGTTATTGCAGCATTCTCTTCCTGTTCACATCATTCTGCACCTTTCTTATCAAGTATTTCTGCGGTTTCGTTTCCTGGTATACCACAGTGGGATGACGCCCACTGGAGTACAGTACACTTTTGGGTAGCCACCTTGCTAAGTTAAGATCTCAAGTGAAAATTTACCTCACTTGAGGGCTTGAGCATCGATAGCGCCTCTGTGACAGGGCTGTCGAAATAATTTTGAGAATGGTATCAATGTTTTTGTTTTTGTTTTGGAAAATGTAACAAAACACAACACAATGCACCAAATTTTGAAGTGTAAATTAAAAACCTGTTATAACGTTAATAAGAAACACATATATAACTGGATTACCTTATATTTGATCAAAAATGAAATTCGTTGTCCAGTAAGTTACTGCTGTACCATTTGTTTTGTCCCAGTTCGTTACACAGCTGTTGTGGCGGCTTCCAATTACTGTAGTACATTTAATATCATGGAGCAATAACTTTGGTATCATCAATGTATTTATGTTTTAAAGGAGTTAAAGAAGAGTGATTTTTAAATCTTAATATTGTTTAAGATTGAAAAACTAAAACGTACCAATGACCAAAACTTTGGTGTGGTACCAAAAGAACGGTTTTGCTCAGTAAGGGTCAAATAGTACCAAATGTGTATAAAATTACCAAAGAAAAGGATAAATGGCGTAACAAAAACCTGCAAAAAAAAGGAAAAAAACCAACCGAGATGCTGAAAACCACGACATTGGGCTACAACATAGTATCAGTGACACGACTGCTGGGACATCAGTCTGTAAATTCCACAAGGGACTGCGACGAACATTCTGTGTGATTTTCGTTGGCACAGGAGCGGAGCAACTATGGGGTGACTCATTTGCTATGAAGCTGAAACTAAAATTACCAAGATTACCAAGTGACCAAAAAAAAAAAAAAAAAGAGAAGAAAAAGTACCGACTTGAGCAGCCCTGTTTGGTGGGCGTTTATCCTTCTCCGCGAAGCCTGTAGAACCGCGAAGTGTAAAAAAATACTAAGATGCTTTATTTAGATACCGGCGTAGCCGGGAAACCCTATAGAATCGAGAACAACCATTGCAAGAGGTCGCTTACAACACCATAACTATTCTGTTGACTAAACACCGTGCAGGCATTTTGTTTTGTAAGTGGTTATACTAAAGCCTCTAAGTACAGCAGTTTGCAGAGATCTAAGTAAGTATTTACTGCCATTCATTGTTTACTGTGGACCCTTCTGTGTGCACCATAAATTTGTTTAAGCTGAATAATAATCTGCCCAATCTTCTTTTTCTTCTTCTTCTTCTTCTTCTTCTTCTTCTTCTTCTTCTTCTTCTTCTTCTTCTTCTTCTTCTTCTTCTTCTTCTTCTTCTCTTCTTCTTCTTCTTCTTCTTCTTCTTCTTCTTCTTCTTCTTCTTCTTCTTCTTCTTCTTCTTCTTCTTCTTCTTCTTCTTCACTTTCACTCGCCGTAAACTCCTACGGAAAGCTCTGGTTGTTCGTCCAACTCTGGACTTCAGTCTTGTTTCAGAACTTGAGTTTTGTGTGCACACCCGTTTTACAGAGCTACCTTATTTGTATTCTGACTGTCAGTTCCTCGCCACCCAGGCAGATGCACTCCCACTTCGAAAAAAAAAACACAGCCTTATTAGTTGACTTTTCGACATTCTTGTAGGGTGGGTGTGTGTGGGGGTGGGGTGGGTGGGTCTATTCTCCTCTACCCACAATGGGGAAACCCACCTTGAGACTGTGATATATTCAGGTGTGGTTATTGGACATAATCGAATCAACAAGCAATTAGAAAGTATGCCCGAGTCCTGGAGATGTAGATGTACAAGAGAATAGGTCGTATTTCACCAGAACAAAGACACTCAACTACTGAGATTCTCGGGAGACTGGAAATGTAAAAACAGCTGCTTAAAAAAATAAAAAAAATAAAAACAAAGTAACAAAGTGGTGGGACCAGGGAAGATGGAACTTGGGGGTTTAGGTACCTTGAGGACCTCCCGCTCAATGAACTATTTTGGGGAGGGATCTGAGCCCAACCCACCCCCTAAATTTGTTAGGGGTCAAAGCTGCCCAGTCACACCCACCACACCCTCCCCCATTAATTAACATGTTGTTTACAGCACAACAGTTAATAAACACTTGCAAGAATCTGGGCTAAATGTATACCAAAGAAGTAAATAATAAAATAAGTATATATAAATATATAAACAAATAGAAATATATAAATTTGAACAAAGAAGACACCAAACAATAGATTGCACAATTTATTGCCTGGCATATTTTGCTGTATCTCGTCAGGTACATACTACAGTAACAATTACATAAATGAAGCAAATAAGTGATCCTTTATAACTGAAGTACAATTTCAACAATGATGAAGCCTGACTGCCTGTTTTTACCAGGGCAGCTGTAAAAACAATATCATCTTTTTCTGAATACAGATACATTTTAAAAAACAAGGATAAAAGCAATAAGCAACAATGTATTTTACTTGCTGTAACTTATCGTAATCAGACAGGCTGGACAGTGCAATAGAGCAGACAGAGGATCTATACTTTGAACAATAATTTAACAGGGATGAGTAGAGGTTCTGGAAGATTTTCAACACTGAGGGGAAAACAGGTGGACCTTTAATCAGGTTGCAACTGGTACTATTAGCATATCAACTCTTCATTGGCTACTGAAGAAGGGGACAGAGCACATGTGGGAATGTCCTGAGTGCATTGATGTCAATTCTTGATTGATTCATTTATTCACTCATTCAATCAAAATGGAGAATGGCGCTGCGAGGAGTTACCAGGGGATCTGGCAGACGCTAAACACTCAGGGTAAGAACGAGATGGATATACAATCATACAGTTATTGGTGCCACTGGAAATGAAACTCTTTGCTTGCTGCTGAAGATGGGATAGAATGCTTATGGGAGTGTCCCGAGTGCTATGATGTCAATTCTTAATTCAACATATTTGTTAGGTGGCACTCAGATCCATGTCAGAATATTGCAGCCATGGCGATTACACAACTGTGTTGTGAATTTATAATTGAAATGAAATGACATGTACAATTTCAGTCACAATTCAGTTAATAATTTTGTTAAAGTTTTTTTTTGGTATTTCAATTCATTCATTGTACATACTTTATTTATTACAGTGTATAATGTCAACCCAGGAGTCGCCGTGGCCGAGCGGCTAGATGCTCGCCGCGGATCAGAAGGTCGTGGGTTCGCTCCCTGGCGGAGACGGTCTTTTCTTCAAAAATGACCTTGGCTCCCAGGTCGACCCAGCCTTGAGTGGGTACCGGGTGCAATCCCGGGAAGTAGAGGCGGCCGGGGTGATGCTGACCACATCACCCATCTTGTGCCGTTGGTCTATAAAAATATAGGTCTAGCCCTATATGCCCTATACACCTAAAGGCGTGGAAAGGGTCCTTTACTTACTTACTTACTTATAATGTCAACCCAGCGCAATGCTAACCACATTACCCACCTAGTGCCGATTAGTCTGTAAAAATATCGGTGCTCTTCCTAAATGCCCGATGCGCCTGAATGCATGAAAAGAGTTCTTTACTTTTTTACTTAATTTTTATGTCAACCAGTGCACTGTGCATTTAAAAGAAAACAATGTTTTAATAATGTCCAAATTAAGAGTAATCAAAATCTTTTACATAAAAGAAAGGTATTGATGGTGCATCATAGAATGTTCTCTGATTATAATAATAAAATTTACAAGCAACTGAACTAGAAACTTAACTGTATCATAGCATATTGTCGAAAATAGAATGTCATATTTACATTCATTGAAAAGCCAACTGATCTGTGTCAAATGTTAAGGAAAACAAGAAACAGTTTATGAGTGCCTCTCCCAAAAGCCACCTGATCTGTATCAAATGTTAAGTAAAACAAGAAACAGTTTATGAGTGCCTCTCCCAAAAGCCACCTGATCTGTGTCAAATGTTAAGGAAAACAAGAAACAGTTTATGAGTGCCTCTCCCAAAAGCCACCTGATCTGTATCAAATGTTAAGTAAAACAAGAAACAGTTTATGAGTGCCTCTCCCAAAAAGCCACCTGATCTGTGTCAAATGTTAAGCAAAACAAGAAACAGTTTATGAGTGCCTCTCCCAAACAATACTACAGTAGTGGTAGAGCATAAGGGGAGATGAGGCAGATCAAGGAAGACCTGGATACAGAATTAGAATGGTTGGACGGGCCTGATATATGCAGAACCATTCCACTGGGTCTGACTGACACAGGTGACAGGAGGTAATCAGGTTAAATTGCTAACAGCCTTAGGATGAGGTACTTGAGTATTAGGAAATGGTATAGTAAATTGTTGAACAACCACATTCGAATACCTGCCACCATTAAGTAACACATGCTCAACTAAAAATACTTTTTCTTTAGTAATAACATCATTATAGCTAAGATCAATTACTAAAATACCAGTATATAGCAGTGATATTCTAAACTAACGGTTAAATGGTGCGCAAATAATTGATTTAAAAATGTCTAGTCATGAAACAAATACTCTGTATATAGGTGTTCTAACTGCAATAGCTCCACAAAAGTAAAACAGCAGGTCATGCATGTTCTGTGTTTAATTAATTAAATATCTTGTGCCCTTGGGGAAAAATGAACTCTAGGATGCTACTTCTCTGTGGTGATTGTTTGGAAAAGTCTTTGCTAGCTATCGCCCTTGGTTAATTGATCAACTACAGCCATGTTTGTTGGCTTCTGAGGCTTAGGAATTGCGAACATGCTTCGCAATGTCGAGGTGCTGGGTTCTTTCCAGCTGCGGACGGTTTGTCTTGGGTTGGTTTTGACAGTGGTACTGAAAGCTGACCGTTCAGTAGCAATGGCAAACAACTGGATGTGAATTTGCCTAGAAAAACCACAACGGTAACAAATCCTATGGTTGGTTCTGCAACGTCCTATAAAGGATACACAACTATTACAGCCATGTTTGCCCACTAATATGCAAAATATTTATAAAAGCAGACTTTGATGTGTAACTGAGGTGACAGTCACACCTGTAAAATATAAAAATTTTTTAATAAAAAACCAATATGCTTACAATTTTTTTAAATGAAACAGTTTTATATTGTGTATAATTATGCTTTTATTTTTGAACATGTGATGAATATTATTCTAGCTGCAAACATGCCACCAAAAAGGAAAGTGGCTGGAAAGGCAGCAGCTGCTAGCAAGACCAAAAAAGCTAAGAAAGAAGAGGTAGAAGATGAGCCATCAACAAGCTCTTTGAAAGATCAAATTACCAAACTGAAGGAGGCTGACAAAGGAAAAGCAAAGAAGTACAAACCGGACACATTTTGTCATGTGGCAAGTGTTTCACAGGTAAAACAGTTTTTTTTTTTTTAATTTTGCATTTTGGAATTGTTAAACAGATCAGCAAAATGTAATTTCTTAAGCTTTTAGAAAAGCATTGCTAATACAGTAGGGTTGCAGGAGTGTCTGGAAAAGATAAAATCAGTAATGAGGTAAAAAGAGAATAAGTCAGCACAGAACCATTTCTAAATTACATACGAAGACATCAAATTAGATTGTTTGCCCACTTGGAGAGAATGCCTTGTGAAGCCAAATCATACAGGGCATACACCAAAAGAGGGTGAGGACGAAGAGCACGAGGTAGACCTAGAACAGTATAATGATGACATCAAAGAAACCCTGTAACAGCACAATGTGTTGATGGTTGAGGCAGCAAGAAGAGCAAGAAGCAAAACTTTATATCTTCCTCGGCACCTGATATGGTAAAAGAGGAAGTGAAGAAGAAAAGAGAAGAAGAAAGAAAATTGTTAATACAGATGTTGAATGTTGATTATTGAATAAAGAATCAATGTCATAGCACTCGGGACACTCCCATATAAGCTCAGTCCTTATCTTTAGCAGCAAGCAAAGAGCTCCATTTCTGATGGTACCAGTAAACATCTGATTGTATATCAGTCTCATCCTTCCCCTAAGTGTTGAGCGTTGGTTAGATCCCCTGGCAACTCCTGGCAGCGCCATTCTCCCCAGACCATGATGATTTATCTGGGCCTCCTCACTGTTCACTCGCTCCCAAAGGGCCCTCACAACATCTGACTTGTCATACATCAATTCACCACCAAATGGTGCATGGCCAGCCAGTCTATCTGCCTGCTCATCTCAACACACCTGCATTACCTGGAGAAAAAATCTTAAGGATGCTAACTATTCGGGACCTATGAAGTGATGCTTAAATCCTTTATATCAGCACTTAAGTTCTTGAAGGTCAATTTGGTCATCTTTATTTTAAACCTTGTGAGCTCCAGGGCCAACACTGAAACTACTCAGCCATGTCTGAAGTAAACACTGAGAATATGAGAAGGTGTGTTGCCATGAAAGGTCTGTGATGATCTCTATAACATCTGCCACATGCAAATGTGGAGCAGCTGTTGGAAACAGTTGATGAATGTGCCCTACTCATCTACATGTTGGGCTGGGGGATTTGAACCTGACATCCTGTGAAAACGATTATAGTGAGTGTGGACTGGGAGGAAAAACCCCAAAGTGAACAACAGCTAGGAGTGTAGGTTGGTTTGCTGTGGGTTTTGGGTTTCAGTTCTGCATCTGTCCTTTGGTTCATGTTTTCAAAGTAGTGGCTGTAGCCATAAAGTTTCATATTTTTGTGTGTTGCTTTTAGCGGGCGACTTTAAGTAGACAGAGACTGGTTCCTATGGGATAAAACCTGTTGCAATGATGTTGATACTCTCACCTTTAAACTTAAGTATCATCAGTTCTTGACAATTTAATAACGAAGCAGAGTTTATTATAACCAGGACAAACAC
Organism: Candidula unifasciata; assembly: GCA_905116865.2. Taxonomy (NCBI): domain Eukaryota; kingdom Metazoa; phylum Mollusca; class Gastropoda; order Stylommatophora; family Geomitridae; genus Candidula; species Candidula unifasciata. The sequence continues at coordinate 414,962 of CAJHNH020002446.1, read as the reverse complement.
CCCACCAGTGATGCAAAGGAAAGGTTAAGAAAATATCATAAGTTTACTCTAAATGTACACATTTCATGACAAATCAAGTAAGAGGATGACAAAAAAGAAGAAGGCGACGAGGAAACAAAGGAGGAGAAGAGGTACACAAAGTACTTTTATTATAGGTTTATCATCTCCCATTCTCTTGTGTATTGTCTTATTTGCAGTTTGCTTTTTGTGACAAGTACGTGTTGTACCTTGCTACAATAGTCAGTGTATTTATATTTATTCTTTAGGTTTACGAAGACTATGATGCTATGCTCAACCAGACAAACATTGGCCAGAACAACAACAAATTTTACATAATTCAAGTTTTAGAATCTGGAGGGAAATATTACACATGGAACCGATGGGGAAGAGTGGTAATTACTTGACACTGAATGTGTGTGTGTTTCTGTATGTGTACACGCATTGACACAGTGTGTGTGTGTGTTTCTGTATGTGTACATGCATTGACACATGAGTGTGTGTGTGTGTGTTTCTGTATGTGTACACACATTGACACTGAGTGTGTGTGTGTTTCTGTATGTGTACACGCATTGACACTGAGTGTGTGTGTGTGTTTCTGTATGCATACACACATTGACACTGAGTGTGTGTCTGTGTGTTTCTGTATGTGTACACACATTGACACTGAGTGTGTGTGTTTCTGTATGTGTACACACATTGACACTGAGTGTGTGTCTGTGTGTTTCTGTATGTGTACACACATTGACACTGAGTGTGTGTGTGTGTGTGTGTTTCTGTATGTGTAAACACATTGACACATGGGTATGTGTGTGTGTGTTTCTGTATGTACATTGACACATGAGTATGTGTGTGTGTTTCTGTATGTGTACACACATTGACACTGAGTGTGTGTGTGTGTTTCAGTATGTGTACACACATTGACACTGAGTGTGTGTGTGTGAGTGTTTCTGTACGTGTACACACATTGACACCGTCTGTGTGTTTCTGTATGTGTACAAGCATTGACACTGAGTGTATGTGTGTTTCTGTTTGACACTGAGTGTGTGTGTTTCTTTATGTGTACATGCATTGACACTGAGTGGGTGTGTTTCTGTATGTGTACACGCATTGGACACTGTGTGTATGTGTGTTTCTGTAAGTGTGCACACATTGACACTGTGTGTGTGTGTTTCTGTATGTGCACATGCATTGACACTGAGAGTGTGTGTGTGTTTCTGTTTTCCTTTGCTGCAGAAATTATCTCTATGCTAACATGTTTGTCACAGGTTAGACTAATAAGTAATTGGCATCAATGTTCTAAATCTACTCCTGATCCATAACACTGTAAGCTGCATTTTGTTGAGCTTGCTACTGTTCCAAAATTGTATTTTGCACTGTTCATTGGTCCAGTGGGTGGATCGATAGGCCAGCTGTTTTAGTCCTGGTAAGCTACTTGCTTCTGGAAATGATTGTTGCTTCTGGAAACCATTTTCTATAGCAATTTTACTATATGTGGACTGAAAATATATAGTTCCCTCGCCCAGCTGCTGAGAATATCACATGATGTGACACATGAGCTATGGATTTTATTTGGAATTCTTTTAGACTTTTCAAGATAATTTATTTTGGCTTCTACAGATTTGAAAGATGTCTTTTAATTGTACAAATAAGTTCTTATTATACAGGATTGTTCCTTTCTCTTGACTGCTTGTGTATGAAGATTGCCTCTGAGCAGCTTCTATTCCCTCTAAAGCCCACTTTTTTTTCTGCCACCTGAGGTTCTCTCACTGGTCTTAGCTTTGCTTCTGTTATCTTGGCATACATTTTCCCAACATGATTCAAGAGAGAGATGCTTTGGTGTTGTCTGCATTCTTGCTTGATGTCTTTGTTCTTCCAGAAGGGTATAATTATTGCAAGTTGGCATTTAGTGGGAGCAGTTTATTGTAGTACCCATGCTTCATCAAAGATTCTGTGAAGCCATCTAATGCTGCTTTACCCTGCTGAATGAATTATTTCTATGGCCTGGTGATATCGATCACAGGCATGAGAGCAAGTTAAAGCCGTTGTGATGTGTATAAGGAGTTACTCCACACCTCAACTCGAGCGACAGCTCGCTCTTGGATGGTTTTACGGATACTCACGCAAGACTCCTGCCACATGTCCACATCATGCTCCATGGATAAGGACTGACCTTTGTGACATGAACCGAGTTGGCAGGGGATCTCGGAATTGGTAGCCTCTAAAGATGTAGTGTCCAGTCTGGTTCACATAAACACACCCCAGTAAATGTGTGAAAACATCTATCAAAGCTCATTTGGAACATCGGTAAAGTCTGTTAGATGAACACATGACTAAATGACAACCCTTGGTTAAAATGTCTATTGAGTGGGAAGAATTGCTGTACCAATGAGATTCAGCCCTATAACAAGATATTTGCTTGCAGCCTAAATGGGAAACATCTCTTGCGGGCAGTAACACACAGAATTGTCCTGTCTCTTTACAGCTGTTGCTGTTCCTCAATGTGCCGACACTGTGTTGAGATACATCACCACAACGTGCATATATCAGTTTGCTGGTTTGGCATAAATGTCCGTCTGATACATGTCTAATGGCATAGAAACACTCCCGAATGTCCGTTTAAAAAAAAAAATCCTACTAATCGACAAAACGGTTCACATGCCTGTTATCACTGGCCCGACTCGCCAGAGTGTGGGACCTAAAAGGGGAAGCCATGCCGGATGCATCCTGTGCGGTACCATCTCACTAAGTTTCCAGATGAAGTAAAACGTTTCTGTATGTGTACACACATTGACACATGGGTATGTGTGTGTGTGTTTCTGTATGTACATTGACACATGAGTATGTGTGTGTGTTTCTGTATGTGTACACACATCGACACTGAGTGTGTGTGTGTGACCTTTGTGACATGAACCGAGTTGGCAGGGGATCTCGGAATTGGTAGCCTCTAAAGATGTAGTGTCCAGTCTGGTTCACATAAACACACCCCAGTAAATGTGTGAAAACATCTATCAAAGCTCATTTGGAACATCGGTAAAGTCTGTTAGATGAACACATGACTAAATGACAACCCTCGGTTAAAATGTCTATTGAGTGGGAAGAATTGCTGTACCAATGAGATTCAGCCCTATAACAAGATATTTGCTTGCAGCCTAAATGGGAAACATCTCTTGCGGGCAGTAACACACAGAATTGTCCTGTCTCTTTACAGCTGTTGCTGTTCCTCAATGTGCCGACACTGTGTTGAGATACATCACCACAACGTGCATATATCAGTTTGCTGGTTTGGCATAAATGTCCGTCTGATACATGTCTAATGGCATAGAAACACTCCCGAATGTCCGTTTAAAAAAAAAAAAATCCTACTAATCGACAAAACGGTTCACATGCCTGTTATCACTGGCCCGACTCGCCAGAGTGTGGGACCTAAAAGGGGAAGCCATGCCGGATGCATCCTGTGCGGTACCATCTCACTAAGTTTCCAGATGAAGTAAAACGTTAAAGCTGTCTAATGTGCCAAAGAAGAATATACCTATTTGTGTGGCCATCGAAGTCCCAGAACTATGGGATGCTGCCTGCTAAACTCCAGATGGCACAGACATGATGATTAGAAAGCTCAACCTACAGATGTGAGATTAAGCAGATATGTGTAAGAAGTGAGGATTTTTTAGATTCCCAGGACCAGAGCGTCTTGCGTCGGTTCTGCATTTATGGGAGTCTCCTTGAATGGCGCAGAATGCCCATGATCTGCCCCTGCTTTCCATTGAGGGCGGACCTGTCCACACGCAGATGTCCTGGGTGAGGTCTCCAGGGGCAACACCTGTGGATAAGGGGACAAAGAGAACACCACACAAATAAAGCCACAACATGTCCTTGTCCAATGAAACCATCCGAGAAGTTAACCTGGTCAACAAATGCTTGATGAAGTTGGATGTGTCAGCAAATATCTCAGCTCTGCTGTAAACAGGCTCAACGCATTTACATCACTCAGACGAACAAAAAGAAGAAGAAGAAAAATAATTATTTCTGATGGTAACCTCTCATCTCCCGGTGCTTTAGATGAATATTTAAGGATTATCTACTTCTTCAGTTGGTACATCTGATGCTAGCACTGTTGCTTTATAGTCTTCAGTTGTTCCTTCCTAGTGGTGTCCTGGGAGGTTAAAGAGCTCATCCATCTTCCTGCTACTTCTGGTGGATCAGTTAATGGCTTTCATGTCTTATAATTAATTATTTTCTGGTGAACTAGTTGTACATAACTGAATTATATTCCCTGCATGGGTTCCAGGACCCCATTGTGGGTCCAGAGATGGACAAACACCCAGAGCTTTCTGCCAGAGTTTACAGACTAAAGTGCTAGATTCACGACTGCTACATGTCTCATAATGTTGTTGTGAGTACACAACTGTTACATGATTGAGCATATTGTATACTTCAGAGTGTACTGCCATTCATAGCTATAATCTGTACTATTATGTGAACTGCTGTTCAGAACTATTTCCTAAATTGTTTTAAGTGTATTATTGTACACGTTATATTCTGTATTGTTCCAAGTTATTACTGGTATACCACTGTATTCTACAATATTCTAAGTCTTTACTTTTACGTATCTGTAACACCCTGTTCTATGTGTACTACTGTTACGTGGCTGATAGAAGTTGGTAATTGCTAGAACCACTACAACTTACGTCACTCTGCTCAGTACCTTGTTGTTATCTATGGCATTGTGGTGCTGGGGTGTCTATGGATTACCAACCTCCCTGGGCAGCAGCCAGAAATGCCCTGTACCAGTCCTAAAGGAAATATGGGTTGTGTTTCTGCCTTCCCCTTTGACACGTAGCTAAGGTGGGGCTCACAGTGTGCTCATTCCCCACCACCAGATTGCCGGCTGGTTTCGCTGAGATATTCGTGGCCCTAAGCATGGCCTAAGCATAAGTAGTTAAGGCAACTGTATCGTCACATCCCCAGTCCCTATGCCTTCACTATAGTTTCAGGTATTCGGGGGGGGGGGGGGGGGGGGGGGGGGGGGGGGGGGGGGGGGTTGGCATACTTTTTCCACTCCTAAGACTCTTCAGCACACCTCCAGCTTTTTCCCTCCTACATGGGGCAGTACGTGTGTGGTGCACCAAGTTTATTATGAAGGTTTGCTCCTCTAGATTCATTGTTTTATTCCTGGGTATTCGCACCCCTAGTTACCAGGACTACCTTGGGGATGCTGTGACTTCGCCAGCACAGTGGTCTTTGGGTAAGAGAGGTTATGCTAGGTCAAGAGGCTGACACCACAATGGATGCTCCTTTCATGAACAGATATTCACTAGACCTAGGGTGAAGTAAAGGAAGGGGGAGGTGGGGTGGGAGGACCACAACACCAACACTTCATACCCCCTGCCTCTCGAGGCTCAGTCCCACTCAGTACCTTGACAATTGTGAATACTGAGTGATGGCCAGACTATTGTCAGCATGTTAAGTTTTTTTTTGGACCATTCTCTTGTGTAATTGCTTGATGTAATTAATAAAGTATGCACTGTTATTATTGTAGGGCGAGCCTGGACAGAATGCACTAAAAGGACCATTTGATGATCCTGAAAAAGCAGTAAAAGATTTTGTTAAGAAATTTAAAGACAAGACTAAGAATGACTGGAGCGACCGAGAGAATTTCACCCCAGTGAAAGGAAAATACACACTGCTTGAGATGGCAGGAGAAGATGATGCAGGGCAGGATACTGTTGATACAGCCATTCAGGTAAACTGATTTATTTTTTCCATCTTTCTTTAAATATTCAGACCTCATAGTCATAATTATATGATGGTAACATATGTGTCATAAAAAAGGATAGTAACACATTTGTCATAAGATTTAATAATAACACATTTACATTTTTATCTTTATGCTGATGTATCTTGAATGTGTGGAATCTGTGGTAATGACATGTGGAAAATGTCCACCTGACACATTGTTGCACATGTGTGTGGTCCTTATTGAGGTTTGTCATAAAATATGATAATAACACATTTACTTTTTTATCTCTTTATGCTGATGTATCTTGAATGTGTGGAATCTGTGGTAATGACATGTGGAAAATGTCCACCTGACACATTGTTGCACATGTGTGTGGTCCTTATTGAGGTTTGTCATAAAATATGATAATAACACATTTACTTTTTTTATCTTTATGCTGATGTATCTTGAATGTGTGGAATCTGTGGTAATGACATGTGGAAAATGTCCACCTGACACATTGTTGCACATGTGTGTGGTCCTTATTGAGGTTTGTCATAAAATATGATAATAACACATTTACTTTTTTTTATCTTTATGCTGATGTATCTTGAATGTGTGGAATCTGTGGTAATGACATGTGGAAAATGTCCACCTGACACATTGTTGCACATGTGTGTGGTCCTTATTGAGGTTTGTCATAAAATATGATAATAACACATTTACTTTTTTTATCTTTATGCTGATGTATCTTGAATGTGTGGAATCTGTGGTAATGACATGTGGAAAATGTCCACCTGACACATTGTTGCACATGTGTGTGGTCCTTATTGAGGTTTGTCATAAAATATGGTAATAACACATTTACTTTTTTATCTATATGCTGATGTACTCCTTTTATAAAATACGAAGAGCCTGTTGTAAGGACTCAGTGTCCACCTCACACATTGTCATACATGTGTCTGATCTTTAGGCCTAAAGGTTAAAAACGAGAGGATCGACTTTATTGGATTAGGTTTTTTCCCATATGGCTCGGTCTCTCTCTACAGAATGGCTAGCCACCTGCAGATATAGATAATCGGCTATCCTCTGAATAACGGGCACAAAAGATGGCGGCCAAAAACAGGGCCTTAGTCACGTGTCAATTGCGAACTTGCAGCGACTTAATTTGCGGTTTTTCGGCGACTACTGCCACCACCGAGAGTAGCCCCCACGCCACTCACGACGAAGATTGAGTATAAACATGAGTAGAATTATCTGATTTCTGATTTCTTGACCATACGTGACATTTCAGTGGTCCATAATACCCCAGATTTTCCGAGTATGGTTTGTTGCAATTTTGTGGCTGTTCTTTTATGTTGAAAATATGACTAAAAGGCACCCAGTTTGAGAGAAAATATTAAATAATGCAGACACAAACAAGTGTCCACATTATTTAAATTACAACAGGAAGGTATTGTTTGGAAGATATTAACGCCATACTATTCCATTTAAATTGGGGCCTTATTGAAATATTTACAAAAATGGTAGGATTGCTGGGAGAATGTTTCTTCTGATCTAATAAAAGTACTTTTACAGGGAATAAATTTATAGACCTCCAGATGAGTATTTGTACTTTTGAAGTCTCAGAACAAAAACTTTTTACAGACTTTGTATTTCAAAGATTGTCTTTAACATTAACTGCTGTTCCTTGTTTCTGCTTTAGATCAATCACAATAAGAAAGAGGCTCCTTGCACACTGGACAAAACCACTCAGGACTTAATGAAACTTATCTTTGATAATGACATGTTTAAAGCAACTCTTCAACAATTTGACATTGATGTTAAAAAGATGCCTCTAGGAAAACTCGGCAAGGCACAGATTGCAAAAGGTAAAGGCTGGCCAGGGAAAGTTTTATTGTTTAATTGCCTTTTTAAGGTGCCTTATGAAATTTAAGGAATTAATGTAATTCATTTCTTACACCCCCCCCCCCCCCCCATTCCCCAAGCATTGTTTCCCGGAAGATTAACACCTTTTGAGTCAAGGAGCCACTATTTGGATTGGAATCCAATAGAAGCAAATCCCAGAAACCCTGTTTCTGCCACATGATAGTTATATTAAGGCACCTGACGATTAAAAAAGTGATTTCTGTTCCAGGTTGGGTAGATTGATTTGTACAATGCTTCTAATGTAATGGTCAATCTTGAGGATGCTTATAATAGAGTCAAATATGATATTTTAATTTCTCCACTCTTGGAGAAGTGGGTTTGTCTGTGGTGTGTGAACTGGATAACAGCTGTCCTGCATTCACGTATGGCTGCCCTTCGCCTGGGTACATGGACCTCAGAACAATGTAATATAGCCCCAGGACTACCCCAGGGTTCTGCATTTTCGCCAGTGCTCTTTAATGTGTATACAAGCAAGATTGCAGAACTTGAATCACCAGGTGTTGAAAGAATATTGACATTTTTTGACGATGTTCTTGCATATAGGCAGGGGAGATAGGCGAACGATAGCCCATGAGCTACAGGCATCTGTAGACAAAGTGACTGACTGGTGTGCAGAAATGGATGTTGTCATCAACTCAGGAAAGGCAGCTGTTTTGTGGTGCTTTCTAGACAATAGAATTGTAAAAGCTAATGTTCCTAACTTCAGTAACATCAAAAGAAAAAGCAAACTGAGGTACCTGAGTATAATTTTCAATAGAAACCTGCCCTTCAGGTAGCATGCGGAGGCAGTTGCAGTGAAATGCTAAAATGGACTCAATGCTCTCAAGATTATGGCAGCAATGGACATGGAACAAAGAATGTTGTTCACAATGTTCCAGCATGTGATCTTGTCGGTGATAGATTATAGACTTGGCATGCTTACCATATCAAAGAGTCAGCTGATTAAACTTGAACGCATACAGAATGAAGCCATGTGGATAATTCTGGAATGTACGAGGGATACCCCGGTAGTATGTATGCGATATACACTTGCACTGTTTACTATTGCAGATAGGCTCAAAGTTCTGCAAGCAAAGTCATATCTCAGAGTAACTGTGGACAAGAGGCACCTCTTGCATGAAGCCCTGGATAGAGCTATGGGTCACAGACTGAAAAGAGGAAAGTCTTGGATCGCACAAGCTGAAGACATAAGTGGACATGTGTGCAAGCTTGATAAATTTAGGTGAGGAGAGGAGTGGGTCAAAGTGTATGATCAGGTTTCAGACTTGTGTAGGGTTCCAATCACTTTGGGACGTGAGTGCAGGGACTGGGCAGTTGGTGCTGCAGAATCAGAAGTTCAACAAATGATTCATAAAAATTCCCGTCCAGGTGATGTGATTGTCTATACAGATGGCTCTGTGTTGAGGGGTAGACAAAGTGCACGGGGGTTCATAGCGAAGGCAAATTGACGTCGATTGTTGCAATAAAGCCTGGCATATGATATCACAACATCTAGTTTGAGAATGGAGGTGGAGGCAGTCACTGCTGCCTTCCGCTGGCTTGAGAATCAGCTGTACACACATGCTGTCATTGTAACTGACTCACAGAGCATGTTAAGAAAAGTGAAAACATGTATGCTCCTTGTAGAGTGGCAAGCATCACTTCAAAGGTCCCGGGTAGTTAACATCCTTTGGATATTTTCTCCAGGTTATGCCGGTGTGTTTGGAAATGAGCAGGCAGATAGACTGACCGGTTCTGCACCACTTGGTGGTGAACTGATGTATGACAAGCTGGATGTTGTGAGGACCCTTTAGGAATGAGTGAACAGTGCTGAGGCACAGATAGATCATAACAGTCTGAGGAGAATGGCATTGTGAGAAGTTCGGGGGATCTGGCCGAGGCTTGACACTCAGGGGAAAGGCAAGAGGGATATACAATCAGACATTTACTGGTACCATCTGAATTTTAACTCTTTGATTGCTGCTGAAGATAGGGACGGAGCGCTTATGGGGGTGTCCGGAGTGCTATGATGTCAATTCTTAATTCAACATTTTTTTATGTAATGGTCAGTTGATTGTTCATTATTACCCTCCAGGATTGCTGGCTGAATGATCAACACCTAATGGATGAGCACCAAACAGACATAAATCCTAGAAATCGTCTTTTCAAGAATGGTTAGAACCTGCTTGTGTGGGGTTCTCAAAACATAATTCTATTTCACTTACTTGTAAAACAGGTTTTGAAGCTTTGGAAGAGTTGGAAGAAGCAGTCAAAAACAACAAGAAGTCTGCAATCAATGAGCTTTCCTCTAAATTCTACACGGTGATACCTCACAGTTTTGGAAGAAGCGTGCCTCCGCCCATTGACACCCTGGAGGAACTTCAAAGAAAATATGATATGTTGGCAGTAAGTTTATTGTACATTACAAATGCCTTATCACATTGTGTGTGACAGTCCAGTAACACATAATATTCTTGTCTGTCTGTCTGTCTGCCTGCCTGCCTGCCTGCCTGCCTGCCTGCCTGCCTGCCTGCCTGCCTGCCTGCCTGTCTGTCTGTCTATCTGTCTGTCTGTCTGTCTGTCTGTCTGTCTGTCTGTCTGTCTGTCTGTCTGTCTGTCTGTCTGTCTGTCTGTCTGTCTGTCTGTCTGTCTGTCTGTCTGTCTGTCTGTCTGTCTGTCTGTCTGTCTGTCTGTCTGTCTGTCTGTCTGTCTGTCTGTCTGTCTGTCTGTCTGTCTGTCTGTCTCTTTCTCACTCCCTTATCTCTCTGCCTACCTCTTATCTTGCCTCTCCCTCCCTCCTCATGTTTCCTTTCAAAGTTAGTCTACATTTTAGATTGTGAAAAAAAGAATTGGTGTATTTATATAATTCATCCTGTCAGCTGATAATTAGTTTAAAAAAATATCAACTAAATCTTGTTACTTGTAAAATTGAGGCTTTTAATATATTAAGGAATATGAGAATATTGATTACTATCACATAAATCAATTTTCAAAGTCAGATCTTTATTGTATAGAAAAACTTTGATGTCTTATTGGATCTGATTCTATAGAAAGCTTTCTAATTGCAATAGAAGAATATGTTAATACTGCTTGATCTGTTTGGTTTATTTATTATTATGTCTTCAGTTCATCACAGAAGTCTTAGGTTAGCCATGCTATATTTTTGTTTACATTATACACAATTGCCCATTCTTACTCTGACTGACTCAACAAATCTTTCAAGATGCCACTGTGTGATAAATAACTCTGAAGGCACAATGCCTACACTCACATTTCTGGGGTCTACAGTAGAAACACTGAGAATCTGTCTTTTTTTCTTCTCTTAATTAGTTTTGGTTCACTTGCAAAATACTCACTCTTTGTGTTAGTAACTAATTTGGAATATGCTCTGCTATTTTAACCTTAACAACATAACCTCTTGACCTTTCACCTATCTTATCTTTCTGGATCGCTTCCTGTATATTATCTTTCCATACTTATTAGTCAGCAAGGGAGGGCATCAGAAAACCTTTGCTTTCAAGTGTTAAAGGATATTCCAACAAGGAATTGTCTAAAAAACTACAATTTTTTTTATGTGCAGTCTTTTATGTAGCTGTATCATTGTCATTTATCCTAGGAAAAGGAAATGCTACCTGAAAACTTTATCTTATGGCGGAGCTGATCATGCCCTAAGCCAGAGCTGGAAGCTGGTCTAGCAGGGAAGCTCCTACAGACAGACAGAGCACTGCTCTTCTGATTCAGCAGCTTCAGCAACCTGCTTTGTTACAGACATACTGGTGCAATGTTTAGAGTAAACAAGGCAGGCGGAGAAAGGATCATAATACCTGGGCAACATATAGACTCTACAATACTGTCCAGGCTTATTGGTATGGAGAGGAGGAACTTCAGTTTCATGCCTTCTCATAGCACAATATAAATATGGAGAGATGCAAAGGTGCTAACAACATTGTCAATGTTTTATGCTGATGAAAGTTTTCTAGCTGCAATATTTATTTCATAATTTGCATTGTGTTGTATCGGGACACTGACAAGTTCTGCTTCTTGTTTGGATTGACTTGTTTATGGTATTCTTTTGTATCTAATTATGTCATGTTTGTTTGTGAATGCTGATGCAGATGTCATTTGTATGTGAATTGTTTCATTTATAACAGATGCAGAGAAGTTTAGTAATTTGCTTGTATTTCCTATTGCCAGGTACTTGGAGATATTGCGCTGGCACAGGATATCCAGAAAGACAGAGACAAAGCTACAGCAGACAGTGTAAGTTTTAAGTCAGAACAAAGCAAACTGGCATGTATGATTGGAAACTGGCAAGACAAATTAATCTCTTTCCAGATTTTTCAGAAGTAATTTTTTTCACGATTGTGTACTTTTGTGTGTACATTTTCTAGCAACGTATACATACATTAATTTGTCATGTCGCAAACATTATTGGTAGAAAGAAATACACGAAATGAATATCCATATTGCCTGATAGGAGTATTACTACCAACAATTTTTAATAACAATAAAGCTGTTAGCGAAAGATTATCATCATCATCAACATCAGGTGCCTTGCCGACTGGCATGGGTGATCATGCCTCTCCACAATCTGCGATCTCCTGCAGCATGTAAGCAGAAGATTATAGGTGGGCATAAATATGGATTTCTTCATGAAATTATAAATCTTGAGAAATTACACAACTACATTTAGAAAGTCCTTTAGACACTAAGCATCAAATGAAACATTGAATTCAATAAAGAATGGTAAACAAGAAACATCTAAGTCATTTAGAAAAAAAATAAAGATACTGCGTGAAAGGCTTTGCACTGTGAATGAATGAGAGAAAAGGATGACATTTTGATATAATGTGAATTCAGTTTCATAGTTTTCAAAGACATTAAGACTGAAGACAGATTTGGAGAGACAAATACAGCTGGTGGTAGGGTGTATCAGGTCAGATTGCAGGAATTGTAAACTTCAAATTTTTTCTACTTATAGATTTTAGTTTTTTTTCCGGAACTTGACTTTTTCCTGCATGTCTGTTTTGCAGATCTGGCTTATTTCAAACTATTGGTTCCTCGCCTTTAAGGCAAATGCACTCTCTTTGATGGAAACACCACTAGTTAGTTGCCTTTTATAACATTCTTGATTAGAAAAAAAAGTTTTCCTCCTAAAAGGGATCCTGGGACCCACACAGGAAAATTCCAAACTAAGCATGAGGAATATATAGCTCCCCTATAAGGAATAGTATAGTTTCTTCTAAAACTTATGTCGACCTCCGCGGACATGGATACAGGACATTGAAGATGCACTAGCATTGGAAGTACATGAGGCTAGAGAGCTGGCTAGGGAGAGGGATTCTTTCAGGCATGCCGTCAAGAGAGCGATGTTCTGTAAAGGACATGCTGATTGATGAAAACTTATCAGATGCATCAGAACATTTTGGACCCAAAACAACATGGAAGCAGACAAGTTCTCTTATTCTTATTTGTTTGTTATGATTTGGATCTATATGTGTAATGATTAGAGGCTGACTGACTGATGTTTAACTCCACCAGGACATCACACCGGGCGACAAACAACCAGTGGCATAAAGTGCCACCATGTGAATGAGTATCACCCGGGGACAGGGTCCAAGAAACCCCACAGGTTGGGTTATATTAGGGCTTTCAGCCACATCTAAAGTGGGTCTTTAAAACAACGAAAAATTATGTCCAGACATCAGGACCCCATTTATATATTAGCATTTTAGAGGCTGGGGTTGAGAAGAAGAAACTTCTTGAAACATGGCTGGATTAACTTGCTTTGTTGTGACGGCATAAATGAACATAATCTTTACAAGGTAATGTGACAGACAGAGAGTTTTCATAAACGATCCAGAAATTCATTAATCACTTTACTTCATCTCCTTTATTTATTTTTGTTTTCAAAGAAAAAGGATACAGTACCTAATTCCCTGGATATCAATTATGGGCTTCTAAACTGCAAAATGAAGCTGCTTGACAACACATCCAAAGAATACAAAGTCAGTTGTGATATTTGTTGTGTGTGTTATTGGTAAACGTATATTGAAAAAAATATAAAGCTAATGTTCATTACTCGTGTCATGAAAGAAGCCAAACATTAAAAAAACTTTTCTCTGAATCATCACTGTTTTTTTAAAAAAACTATGATTTCCTGTTGTGATTTGTATTTTTTGTGTCACATTATTAATATTTCTTTTTCTTCTTCTTAGCATCCACTGGCACAAAGTCCTAGTTTTTCATCCACTTCTGGACTTTGGCCTTGTTCCAGGACTTGAGTTTTGCATGCACATCCATTGTACTGATTTTTTTTTTTAAATATGATGACTGTTGGTTCCTCGCCTCTCAGGCAAATGGACTCTGACTTCAAAAGAAAACACCCCTAATTAGATTAATTTTATGACATGCTTCTTAGGGTGGAAGTATGTCTGTTCCCTCTTCCCCATTTCCTATGGGGTCCAGAACTCACAGGAAAATAATATTTCAGTAATATATGATCCTTGGTAAGGCACTGGATTTTCTTCTATTAGGGGAGGCATACAGTTCTAACCTGCACAGTCCATGGTGAGTACCCTAGCCATGGGGCCTCAACTCTTTCAGGCCCATGAATTTTGACAGACTTGGCCCACATTAATTTCCCTTTACAAAAATGGCAGAGGGGTGGGTGTACAAGAAAGGCTATAGAGAATGTAATATACTTCTAATCCCTATAAAAGTATATATTTTTAAAAATAGAAATGAATGTACATTTTGAATCTGATGATAAGTTTTGTTTAATTTTGTTATAGTTAGGAAAGAAGAATTTAGCAGGCATTGATTTCACAAGGACAACATTTTACAAAAAAATTCTTCACTTTTGCAGCCACAAGAATAGTAAATATCCAAATTTGAGAACAAAACTTCAAAGTTTGTTCAATTTCCTAATATATTTCAAAGTTATGATAACTTTATGGGTTAGCTTAGAACTCAGGGGCTCTTAGTTCTCTCAGAGTGCTGAGCACAATTTCAGAGAAAAAATTGCAGAAAATGAGCCATTACACACACACTATTTACTATTTACTTTGTACAGTTATTTACAGACTAGCTGTAATGATTTCAATTTAGCTTAGCCATAGTATAGTACAATCTGTTTGTTTAGAGCACTTTCCTTCTCTTACACCATAAATATGATAGTATGGGACATTGTCTGTGTAATAAACTCATCAGAATCGCTAGATTCCAAACAGCTGATCGCTCAGCTTCGCTGGTGAAAATTCACTGTCCGATATCACTTTCCAAAAAATCTAAATTTTTATTATCATTATCACAATTAAAAACATCTAACTGAAACAATTTCAGAGCTTCGGCCGCAGAAAGATGCATTCTGCGACCTGTACTTGTGGTTGGAACATTGGTATTCATGGCACTCAAAAACGAACTTAAAAAATTCACTGTTGATAACTATTTTGCTGTTATTTCTATCAAATTTTGCACGTGTAGTTTAGGCTAGAAAATGAAACTAAAAGGATTTCGGCAGAGTGACCTTCCCTGAATAGTTTAATCATACATTATAACATTAGAAACTAGTTAGGGGGCGTGTGCGAAGCAAAATATAGGGGACACACGATCGACGATGACACCATTGTTTGGGCAAAATGGAACTTCTCAAACAACGCTCACACTGTTGCTTGGGCCTTAAAGAATTAAATTCTCAGGTTCAGACCCACCCTAAAAAGTTATAAATATGGATAGTAAAGGCAGCTTTTCTTTAACATTGTAACATTTATTTGATTTCTATAATTTTGTTGTTAATTTTTTTATGCTTTGTTTCTTCAAGTTGCTTTATTGAGTTCACTGATCTTTTGCAAAGATAGGTTGCTATACATTAATCTATTTACTTTCTTATTTCTTCTTCTTCTAAGTCTTCACTGGCTGTAAAGTACAGTGGTGAGTTCTGGTAGTTTGTCCACTTCCGGACTTTGCTTGGGTTCTGAATCTTGTTTTGTGTGCATATCCATTATACAGATCTGGCTATTTTTATGCAGACTGTTGGTTCCTTGCCTCTCAGGCAAATTCACTCTGGCTTCAAAGGAAACACCCGTAATTAGTCACCTTGTATGGCATGATTGTTAGCAAACAGTGAGTCTGTTCTTTTCTTCTCTCCCAGAATGGTGCCCTAGAACCCACATGTTGGCTTTCTTGTTTTCATTTCATGAGTTCACCATGCAATTGTTCTTCACAGAATGTATAAGTCAATTTTTTCATTTGGTCACATTTTATACAAGGTTCTGGAAAAATACTTCCTGGCCACAGAAGGACATTCTTACAGAAAGCAGACACTTAGGAATATTTGGGAAATTGACCGCTCAGAGGAGGTAGGCAGCTATGGATGTTCGTCATTACTAAATCAGATCGAGCAGGCAGTCATAACTCTAACAGCTCTATAATTACAAAAACATATTTATATGGACTCCACTCAGCATGCGACAACTATGTTATGAAGATCAACATAGGCAAAACAGAAGTGATGACATTTACCAGAAAAGAAAGTACCACGAACATTAAAATTGATAAACATCAGTTATAGCAGGGGGAGGACTTTACATATCTCGGGTGTATTTTTTCCTTCACAGTTAGAAGAATGAATAAAGAAATACAACAAAGGTGGTGAAATAAAGCCAGTCAAGTTATAGATGGCACTATTATTGAAATGCAAGCACGTGAATATGAACACTGAAGACCACTGTGAAACACAGTATTCTTACCTAGGCCAAGCTATCAGTGTTAAACAGGGACACTGTCATCAGACGACAGAAAAAAAATAGTTATGACAGAAATGAAATTCTAAGTGTGCCTTTTACTTGTGGAAATATGGTATATTAATGAGGAAGGAAGATTTCAGGCTCTACATATGGCCTCTCTGTGGTTTAAAAATATAGTTATCTAAGGATACATTGTTTGAAAGCTGAAATATTTTGGTCATATTAAACGCCACGAAGGATTGGAAAAAATTATAGCAGAAGGCATGGTACCAGGAAGGAGGGGCAGGGGCCGACCGAAATGTTGATGGGCACAGGATATAAGTGACTCCATGAGTGTGAAAGTGCATGAGGCGGGAGAACTGGCGAGAGATCGAGTTTCTTTCAGGCAGACTGTGATGAGAGTGATGCTCTGCAAAGGACCTGCTGCATGATGATGATGATGGCATTGTTTGAAGTCTCATCATCATCATGTAGCAGTTCCTTTGCAGAACGTCGCTTTCATCACAGTCTGCCTGAAAGAAACACAGTTTCTCACCAGCTCTCCCACCTCATGCACTTTCATATTCAAGAAGTCACTTATATCCTGCACCCATCTTGATGTCGGTTGGCCCCTGCCCCTCCTACCTGATACCATACGTTTTGCTATTATTTTGTTAGTATGTCATGGCGTTTGATATGACCAAAATATTTCAGCTTCAAGGCAAGTTGCTATGTATAAGCCAATCTTCCTTGACGTTCACATCTTTTAGAACATCAGTGTTTCTTTTCTTCTTTGTTCATGGTATTGTGAGGCTCTTTCTATAGCATTTCAGCTCAAAAACCACTATTTTCTTCCTTAAAAACAGGTAGATTGTCCATGGCCCACATCCATAAGTTGTTACAAGAAAGATGCATGTTATCAACATTTTAACTTTGATTTCCTTGTTGGTTCTTAACCGTAGACTTCTAATGCTGTTTAAGCTTTGTATATTAGTACCATAAGACTTAAGGTTTTCATCACAACTACCCTTATTTTCTCTGTCAATCACTCTCTTCCTTAGTTACTTTTTGTGATCTGCCTGGCCTATGGGCCTCACCATCAGATCTTTGAGTTTCGTTTTCAGCTTCCATGATAAGTTTCTTCAAATAAAAATGTGGTAGTTTTCCCTTGCTTTCCACATCCACATAGCATTAGACTATATCCTCACCTCTAAGATTGCCAGGGCAAGGAAGTGCCCTGCTCTGTGATACTCCTGCTAACAGCCGAGGGCACCCCAGAGGTGTCCATTTATCCTGGTAGATACTCTGTTTCCATAGCTGCATTAGCCACACTACAGTGTGTCTACCATCCTCTACTTCTTGGAGGGGCAGCTGGGTTTTTTCCTTCGAGACCAGAATGGCATTTCCCAAAACTCTTCAGTACTTTTTTTATGATTACATAAAGGTTATTTTCCAAATCATATACTTTCATCTGAAAAATATCATATTTTGCATGGTAAAATCTTGCGTCTGTATTTTTTTTAGAAGGCTGCAAACAGATGAAATTGGGACTTTAAACTCTTCCATTTCTAGTCAGGAAAATGTGATTGACTCTTTGCCATGTGTCTGCATCATGCCTTGTACTTTCTACGGGTTACTTACAAGGGAATTTAATTTTTATAATTTTTAACATACAACTTACATACAATCATTTTATAATCAAAGAGTACAGAGTAAAGAGAATTCTAGACGTTTTCTGTTTCTCTATAACTGTACGTAACTCCCTTCAAAGAAACAACTGTTTCCATAATTGTGAATTATATCTTGTCCTCAGGTTAGCAGATTTTCTGTCAACAAATCAATAGACCATAGGAAATTATTGTGGCATGGCACAAGTGTAGCCGTGGTTGCTGCCATTCTCAAAAGTGGCCTACGTATCATGCCTCACTCTGGCGGTCGAGTAGGTCGCGGCATCTATTTCGCCTCAGAGAATAATAAATCAGCTGGTTATGGTGAGTCTGAGAATTTCACATAACATAATTCTAGTTAGAAATTATAACATTTGAATTATCATATGTACCACTTCTGACACTGAATTCATAGAAAAATAAATAAGGTTAAGAGCTTAGGACTTCTTGTGAGAGGAGCCACTGTGGTGTAGCAGCTAGATGCTACCTGCATATCTGACAGTTGTGGGTTCAAATCCATATGGAGCCATATTTTTTCATACATTTTTCAACCAGGCTTAAATGGGTAAGAGGTTGGGTCCTGGGAAGTAAAAATGGCCATCGTAATGTTGACCACATCACCCATCAAAGGCCGATTGGTAAAAAAGATATGATTCTAGCCTCATACGCCCAGTGCGCTGCTGGCGTGAAAAGGGACCCTTACTTTGCTTTCACATTTTGTGAGAATGAAGTCTAGTCAGTTTCCCTCTTTGTGTTTACAGCAACAGAGGCTCTAGCTCAGCGGGTCTCAACCTGTGGGTGGCGACACTTTTTGGGGTCAAATGACTCTTTCACAAGGGTTGTCTAAGACGATTGGAAAACACATATTTATTGTTGAAGTTATGAAATAGCAACGAAAATAATTATATGGTTGGGGGAAGTTACAGCATGAGGAACTGTATTAAAGGGTTGCAGCATTAGGAAGGTTGAGAACCACTGCTCTAGCTGGAGAGCTAGAAAAAGACTAAAAGTCAGTCTAACAGATAATCAAGAGTATGCTACACTTCTTCTTCTTCTTGAAGTCTATGCCGTGTAGTTTTGGTAATCATGTCTTTCCACAACCATCTGTCTCATGTATTTTTAATAAACTCTGACACAGATCCCATGCCATGATACCAAACTGTCCAGCATCTTTTCTCTTGGTCTCCCTCTGCCTCTCCTCCCCTCCAACTTTCCTACTGTCACGATGTACTCCAGTTTTCTCCTTTTCATCGTAACCAAGGAATTTAGATTGTCGTCTTTTTCTGATGCGGACAGTCAGTTCTCTTTGTGAGTTTCTTTGAAGACATCTTCATTACTCTTTTTATCATAATTCGTCTATAAAACCACATCTCTGCAGCTTCCAAACAATTTTTCACTAATCTACAACTGTCCATGATTCACTTCCATATATCAAGGTAGGATTTATATTGGTCTACACTAGCTCAACACAGTCTACATGACAACAACATGGGAGTGGTTGACTTTGCTTTCTTCTATGTGGTTAGTTTCTTTGGTTGTCTTCTTCTTCTTAGCATTCAAGGGCAGTAAACTCCTGTAGAAAGCTCTAGTAGTTCTTCCACTACTGGACTTCAGTCTTCTTCCAGAACAAAAATGTATGCGTGTACATCCATCTTACAGATCTGACTTATTTGTATGCAGACTGTTGGTTTCTTGCCTCTCAGGCAGGTACATGCTCAATTTGGAGGAAGAAAAGGCCTTTTGTGACATGCTTGTTAGGTAGGCAGTGAGTGTAGTCTAATCCCCACCCCCTTTCCCACCCCAAACGGGGCCCCAGAACCCACACCAGGACTTTATTATTTTTCCCCTTACAGTGGTGTCCCCGAACCCAGTGGGGAATGTGTGATACATGACACTTAATATCTATTACTTCTCTTGCTGAAGCCTACCTCACCTTCACTCTGCCTCAGAAGAGAGCCTGAAGTTAGCAATATAGGGCCGGAATATGGATGAAAAACCACATAATTACATAACTGGCTATCATGAATGAATCAAACAATAAATTTTTAGCTTGTAGGTGTACATCAAGAATGCATTCACAAAAAAATGACAACTTATTGTCTGGCTTTGTACAAAAAACTGCACAGAACATAAAGATTAGTCCCTCATTGTTACATGGAAATTGAAATGAATATGCCATTTGCGCCACCATCTTTAAAAAAAAAAAAAAAACAACAACAGAAAAGCTAGCTATGAAATAATATTTGTATTAGATAAATACTTCTATACACCCACTGACAAATTATATATAATCGCTCTTCATTTTCAGTTGGCCCAGCCCAGGGTAAGGGCATCATGTTCCTGAATGAAGTAGCATTAGGAAAGCAATATAAAATCATACGAGATGATCCATCCCTGGTAGTGGCTCCTAAAGGATATGACAGTGTTCTGGCATGTGGACGAGTAGAGCCTGGTAGGTATTTGAGTAGGCAAATAACTCTCAAATTACCATCATGATTTGTGTGACTTGTTTGTACTGCTGTCATTGTTTGTGATGGTGAACTGTGCTATATTGCTGTCATTGTTTGCGATGGTGAACTGTGCTATATTGCTGTCATTGTTTGTGATGGTGAACTGTGCTATATTGCTGTCATTGTTTGTGATGGTGAACTGTGCTATATTGCTGTCAGTATTTGTGATGGTGAACTGTGCTATATTGCTGTAAATGTTTGATGTGGTGAACTGTGCAGTAGTGTTTTAAATGTCTGGGATCGTAAGTTGTGCTACATTGTAAATGTTTGGGATGGTGAACTATTCTATAGTGCTGTAAATGTTTGGGGTAGTGAACTGTGCTATATTGTTGTAAATGTTTGGGATGGTGAACTATGCTATAGTGCTGTAAATGTTTGGGGTAGTGAACTGTGCTATATTGCTGTAAATGTTTGGGATGGTGAACTATGCTATAGTGCTGTAAATGTTTGGGGTAGTGAACTGTGTTAAATTTCCATAAATGTTTGGGTTGGTTAATTTGCTAAAGTGCTGTAACTGTTTGGGATAATGAACTGTGCTATATTGCTGTAAATGTTTGGGATGGTGACCAAACTTTTGGACCTTGGTTTAAACCCTTCGTAAGGCAATGGATTTGTTTTTTTCTGTTGGAGGCAAAAATAACATCCTAACCTGCACAGTCTGTGACAACAGCACTAGCCATGCCACCTCATATCACCTCAGGCTAAAAAGAAAACCTGCCTACACAGCAGAAGTGGTAAATACAAGCAATAACAAAATAGTGAACTGTTCTGTATTGCTTTCAGTGCAGCGTTGATGTTGTCAGTTCTGTCCATGCTTTTTCCCATTTGCATTGGTGCATTACTTGTCAGCTGGTCAGCTCTTTATCCGCTCTTTCGTTACTATTTACTCCTGCATATCGAGATGTGTAGATCCAGATGATGGAGGTTAACAGTAACTTCCTTATGCTTTCTACCCATTCAGAGCATAGACTACCTGTAGTGATTTTCTGAAGCATGTTCATAGTCTGAAACAATTACTGCATTTGTAGCCGCTTGTTCTGCTACTCATGCAAGTGCCCTTGAAGCAGCGGTTATCTCCATGTTCATGCTTGACGTAGTAGTCTGGTAAGGGCCGCTATCCTCTTCTATTGTTTTCCCCATTCATTATGCTGTGTATGCCCATGCTGATCTTGACCCGCGCTTCAAGGACCCATCTTTGTAAATGACGACCTCTTCTGGGTGTAAATGCTGATCAATCAGTGCCCTAATTTCTGCATCTACGGTGGCAGGTATCTGACTCCTGCAGTACCTCCCCACTGTTAAGACAACCTTGTTAAGTCATGCATGTCTACTGGTATATCTGTCCATTCTTTTCCATGACTGATCTCATTTAGGTCACACACTTGCTGGATAGATTTTCTGCCTCAGCCATCCATGAGGAGCCTCTTTTGAGATGCATCCTTTTTATATCATTGATAGCGTTGTGCAGTGTGTGAGTCTGCTAATATTGTCAAGTACGCTTTCACCTGTGCCACTTCATGTCTGATGACCATTGTCCGTAAACGCAGGACATACCACATAGCATGGCACAAAGTGTCTTTTGAGCACCCGAGCATGAGTCTCATGGCCTCATTTTGTACCCAGCCCAGTCAATCTAGCTGGGTTCTGCTGACAGTGAGGAGGCCCAGACCAGAGTCTATAACACTTAGTACAAGTCCATGACAGAGCAGGAAAGCGTTGTTGAGTGTGGGCGCTTGCCATCGCCTTCAGTGCCGTTAGATCTTTCCTAGCTCTGGTGGTTACTGCAGCCTTCTGCTTTCTTGAGAACCAGCTACACACACACACATTTTGTGATTGTAACTGACTCAAAGAGCATGTTGAGAAAGGTGGAAATAGGTATGCTGCATGTAAGGTGGCAGGTATCACTTCAAAGTTCTCAGGCAGTTAGTGTCCTTTGAATATTTTCTCCATGGTATGCAGGTGTTTCGAACGAACGAACAAACAAACTTTATTTTAAAAGGGTTACAAATTTGGCAGGCAGGCCCGTCTGACATTTGGCCCTTCTAAGCACTCATTTTTCAGAGTAGCAATGCCTGTTATTAATAATGCATGTTGTGGATGTAATAAAGAAATATACATTATGGAATAATGTATACACACATCATGTGTATACAATCTTACACACTCAAATGCACACACACATACACACGTATATATACTCTTACATTCTCATACATGCACACTCATATAAAAAAAAATAAGTAAAGATCCCTTTCCACGCCTTTCGGCGTATCGGGCATATGGGAAGAGCGTCCCATATTTTTACAGACCATCAGCACTCGGTGGGTAATGTGGTCGGCATTACGCCGGCTGTCTTTACTTTCCCAGGACAGCCCATCCTGGTACCCATTTAAGGCTGGGTCCACCTGCGATGCCCCATACTATGATAAAAATCCACCCACACTCATATGCAGACATATGTAATACATACATACACATCTACATACATACACAAACATAAAACACACACACATACATACATAGAAATACATGCAGAAACATAAAACACACACACATACATACATAGGCATACATGCATGCATGTATACACACACATAAAATCACATATACAGACACCCACAACCACACATGCATAAATACATGAACATGCATGCATACATACATACACACATCTATACATAAACACACATCTTTACACACATACATACATACATACATACATACTTGCAGACATACCTAAATACACACACATACAAACATATACTTACACAGCTACATATGCATACATACATCCACCAACATGCATACATACACCCACATACATTAAACCCACATGCATGCATACACACATATACAATAACACATACAGCTACCCACATGCATACCTGCATACATACAAACTTGCATACATTATATACACCCACAAGCACACATACACCCACATACTTACAACATACTAACATAAATACACACACTTACAAACCTAAATATACATACATATAACCACATACATACACCACACCCACAATCACACATACACACACACCCAGATAAATTAAATGGCAAATAGATTGATTGGTTCTGCATAACTTGGTGGTAAATTACTGCATGATCAGCTAGATGTTGTAAAGGCCCTTTTGGAGCAAGTAAAGAATATTGAGGCATAAATAGGTCATCACAGTCTGAAAAGAATGGTGCACCAAGTAGTGACTGAGGGATCTGGCCTATGCTCAGCACTCAAGTGAGGAGTGAGATGGATATATAGTCAGACTGTTACTGGTATCATTGGTATTAGAACCTGCACTTGCTGCTGTAGATCGGGACAGAGTGCTTTAGGGAATGTCCCAAGGACAATGATGTTGGTTCACAACTTAAAAAGAAACATGATATATCTCATTATTTTGTCCCCAGATGAGAAGAGTGACACTACATTGACATTTGATGGTAAGAAAGTGATTGTTCCTCAGGGAAAACCAAAGAAAGTGGCAGAATATGCAAAAAGCAGTTTCACACAGTCAGAATATCTAGTTTACAGAGAAGACCAGGTCCGCATGCGGTATCTACTGATGTTTGATATGTGATGTACTCATCACATATTTTTTTATATACCGTATATTACTTTTACAGGCGCTTCTTTGAATCGTTCCCCAAAATGGCGGCTGTAATATGATGGCGTTCAAAAAGGAGCTAAATTGGCCAATTTCTGGCCATAAAATATCCAAAAATATCCGAATGCGGGGTCAGTTCTATTAAAAATATGTATACGGCTCCGAATAACGAAACAAATGCTCTGACAGGGTCTGGGCGATACGTTGCTTGCCGACCTGCTTCTGCGAGTTTGCCTCACCGCCGAGCGTATCCCCCGCGCCGCTACGCGCGGCGCGGATGGGAGCTAAACTAGATGGCTGGGACTCACGAGTGGCAGCTACCGCATCTCCTGCAACTTCCTCCAATTACTGTACTCGTAAGTCCCAGGCACCTAGATACGCTCGGCGATGAGTTTAATCGCGTTTGGTGCATGCCGACAAGTCTGACATCTACCGCTGCTAAATCCTCCAATCGGAAGAACACAGTATTGCTAATCGGCTTTCATCGTCTGTAATGTCTCGAAATTGGTCAACGGTCGCTAATATCGTCTGCTAGTATCGTCGTCTGCAGAAACGCTCGAAATTGTTGTCAACGGTCGGTATTTATCGTCTGCTACTAGTACCGTGTGCAAATGTTGATATTGGTTGTCAAGTAATCCTAGTTTTGCCGCGATTTGTTCGTTGGTAGAAAGTCCGTATTTTAGATATACGCGAACACCGTCGTTTGGATATTTTTGGATATTTTATAGCCAGAATGTGGCATGCCGCCATTTTGGGGAATAAATCAAAGAAGCGCCTTTTTTACAGCTAGAAGTGTGTCCATAATTTCAGCTGTAGTCTCTTACATTATCTAGTGATTTTAAATGTCATACATAATACGACAGATGAATACATATAAAGTGTAATCAACACATGATATTTTTTTATTTCCATTGTTTAATACATACATACAGTAGATCCAAATTGACTGAGGGTGATTATTAAAAAAAGATTATTAAGATTTTAAGCTTGGTGTCACATTTCGATGTTCTGCTATCTAGAGCTTTTTCTTTCATTGGAGTTTTCATATTTCATCACGTAGCAGATTTACATATGAGTTGAAATATCACAGAAGCATCTGCAAATGTTTTTCATTTGTGCATGTGATCTTTTGCAGTGTTCATCAAACGGGTGGGGGGGGGGGGATTATATATATCTGGTGTGTCTTCTTCATCATAAAATTTTCAGCTAACTTCTGTAAATGATTTGTTATGTTGAATATCACTTGTACCTGTGTGATTCTCATCCTTGAGGAGTTAATCCTACAGACTGCGATCCTGGAAAAGAAAAACGACCTACCCTACCCCGCTACATGATAAGGCAGAAATTTTTGGCGGCCCACCTGGATTTTTCTTTGACCCACCAGTAGGCTGTTGACCATGGATTGAAAAACATTGATTTATTGTATGTTCACCTTCACTATTATTATTCACGTTCACTATTCTCACTTCTGTCATTGTCACTAGTAGTGCTATCAGAATCATATTTATTACACTGTCGTTACATGATTAGGCAGAAACTTTTGGCGGCCCACCTGGATTTTTCTGTAACCCACCAGTAGGCTGTTGACCATGGGTTGAAAAAACATTGATCTATTGTATGTTCATCTTCACTATTATCATTTACCTTCACTATTACATTCACCTTCACTATTATCACTTCTGTCATTGTTCACTAGTAGTGCTATCAGAATCATATTTATTACACTGCCGGTTTGAGTTACCCCACTGCCAATCTGCTGTTCAATTTTCATTATT
Organism: Candidula unifasciata; assembly: GCA_905116865.2. Classification (NCBI taxonomy): domain Eukaryota; kingdom Metazoa; phylum Mollusca; class Gastropoda; order Stylommatophora; family Geomitridae; genus Candidula; species Candidula unifasciata. The sequence continues at coordinate 389,052 of CAJHNH020002446.1, read as the reverse complement.
GCTAAACAACAACTCGTAAATGTTTGGTTCATCGGGAGGTAGACCTGGGTAATTCATGTGAAGACACGTAGACACATACTTTGTTCAGGTTGTCGTGTATGCTTTTGTAATCGATGTAGTGGTTACAGTATTTTCAGTGAGAGTGAATACATGACTGCCTAAAACTTAACTTCCTATGTCTATGTTTGCCAAGAAATCATTTTTGGTATAAATGTTTATGAACATAATTTTAATGTTATCGCAATCAGTGTCACGGCACATTGGGCATTCCCATGTGTGCTTAGTCCTGTGATGCAGCAGCCACTCCAAGGTTCATCTACTGATTGTTCCAATGAGAGGTTGGTTATAATGTCACCTCTGTCTTGGCCCTTGAATGTGGTATAGATGTGCTTCATCAAGCTTTACTCCCAGGTTTCGCAATCATGTTAGTGTCAGATACTCATCATTATCCATTAGCCCAGTCCACTTAGTGTTGACAACATCTGCTCTGTCCATGCTTCTTTCAATGGTGATTCTGTTTAAATAAGTTTTAAATGTTTTTTATGCAATCTCTAACACGGATTTACCATGGTAAGTCATAACTTTCAGTCGGTGAAACTGGACATTTTCCTTTATTATGTCCAATCCAAAGCACAGGATATAAGTGACTCCTTGAGTATGAAAGTACATGAGGCGGGAGAGCTGGCGAGAGACTGAGTTTCTTTCAGGCAGATCATGATGAGAGCAAAGTTCTGCAAAGGACCTGCTACATGATGATGATGTCCAATCCAGTAGAACAAATTAAAGACAGTAAATAACAGAAGTTACACTGAAAAATTATTGATAATTTGGAACAAGACTATGTGATATAATGCTAAAATATTGTTCTATATTATTAATAACTGTTGTGAATCTGATAAAATTGTTGGATTTACTAATACGGAGTTGTGTACTGTACACATTAACATAATCATATATATGGCAAAGTTGGTATTTAGTTAGAGCATTGATTCATGTTACTTCAATTAAAATATATGAAAACAAACTCTGTGTCTGTGTGTATTTATATAGGCAGTTTGACCATTTTAACAGAATGATAAAACCAGCACTGATGTTTTCTTCTTCATATTGTCCATGCCATGTGGCATTAGCATTCATGTTATCCCTAACCTTCTGTCTCGTGGACTTTCAGTCACTTCTGACATACATGATCTTCCATGCCATGATGTCAAACTGTCCAGCATCTTCTCTCTTGTTCTTCCTCTGCCTCTTTCCCTCCAACTTTCCCACTGTCACACTGTACTCCAGTTTTCTCATTCTTCTGACATGACAAAAAGAATATAGATTGTCTCCTTTTGCTGGTTATGATGGACAAATTGTCGAGCAGATGTACCTCACTGAGATCTCTGCATCAGATTTATAACTGTTGAATGTGGATGAAGCTTCCCAGACAATTAACTGTGACTATAGAGGCACATGAACAACAACAATGAAAGATGCAAGCAAAGATGGTCTAGTCTGTTGAAGACCAAGAAAATGATAAAATCAATAAAATTAGACTAAAATAATAATACCAAATCTTTTTCTCAAATGTTCGTTGTATTCTAGACAAAGCACAACGGTCTGTGGTGTTTCTAAATTGTTGCTGTGTTTGTTATTCAACCTACATTTGGTTAACATAAATTTCTGCAACCAATAGTGCCATTTCAATGGTTTGAGGTACATTCTGTCTGTATTCCATAGTTGTTGATTTAAGGCTGTACGATAGACATGGCCAATAAAGACACCTTTTTTTAGGGGTGCATAGTTGGTGATGTATCTTAGTACGCGTTTCCCTAGTGAGGCTTACACGCCATTTGCAGGTGACAGGTTCTAATTCCGGCAAGGTAACTATAGCTTTCCATTTTTATGTTGTCTAGTGGGTTCTTCTAACTTTCTACTCCTTTCTATAAGTGTTGATCAATATATTGTATCTTTATTTGTTATATATATAATGTTTTTACAGCCTCAAGTCCCCCCCCCCCCCCCCCCCCCCCCCCCACCCCACCCCGTTTATGTATGCAGACTATAGTGTTTGTCCCATCCCCCACCCCAAAGGAGGTGCAGTTGGAATTTATTTCACCTACACGTGATATGGGAGTCGCCGTGGTCGAGTGGCTAGATGTTCGCCATGGATCGGAAGATCGTGGTTTCGCTCCCTGGTGGAGCCAGACTTTTTCCAAAATGACCTTGGCTCCCAGGTCGATCCAGCCTTGAGTGGGTACCAGGTGCAGTCTTGGGAAGTAAAGGCCACCAGCGTGATGCTGACCCTATCACCCATCTTTTGCCAATTGGTCTATAAAAATATAGGTCTAACCCTATATGCCCTATACGCCTGATGGCGTGGAAAAGGGTCCTTTACTTTACTTACTTACACGTGATATGGTCGACATCTGTGGTTTAGGTGTTGCATACGTGCTTTGTAACGCTAGAGTGCAGTGTTCAATCCCAGCTGTGGACAATTTGTCTTGCGTTGGTTTCGACAGTGGTACCAAGAGCTTACCGTTGAGAAAGCAATGGCAAACTACTGAATGTAAAATTTGCCTAGAAAAATCACAACAGCCACAATAAGCTGGGGTTGGTTCTGCAACCTCCTGTAAAGGATACACAAATAACTAACAAGTGATGTGACAATGTTTGGAAGCACATTCACTGGAAACTGCCAAAACTCCAGAAACCAGGACTATTCAACTGGTCCTCAGATCATGACAATTGTATTGTGTTGTTAATCTTTCTGCACTGGGGCTCAGGCCTCTGACCTGTAACGATCCCTATTATAAAGTATTATTTTACTGCAGTATCTACATACAAAGACGGCAAATTAAATGGTCTGCTAATTAGGAGAAAATGCCTTCTGAAGCTATACCATACGAGGCGTATACCAAAAGAGGAGAGGTAGACTAAGAACAAGAGGGAAAGATATCAGAGAAACTCTACAGCACCGTGATGTGTCTATGGTCAAAGCACCCAGAAGAGCACGAAGCAGGACCTTTTATCTCCCTCAACACCTGAAGCGGTAAAAGAGGAAGTGAAGAAGACGAAGAAGAAATAGATCTATGTTCTGAAGCAAATTAAAGAATTAAAATATCTAGGAAGTATATTTTCGGAGAACGAGAGAATACATCGGAAAATAGAAACAAGATGCCAATGGGTCAGTGCACTTATATACCAACTGACACGGTTAATAAGATATCCAAACATAAGTATGAGGGCTAAGATACAGATTATAAACAGCATATTCATACCAACACTGTGCTACCAGTGCCAGACTTGAACATCTGTCAGAGGCTAACCTACATAAAATTAACATCTATGAAATGAGATGTCTGAGAAAAGCCGCCAAAGTTGGAAATATCAGACTGTAGGAACAATATGATAAATCAAATTCATTGAGAAACAGAAGGAAGATCAAAGGGTTTGGTCATTTAGTAAGAATGCAGCCAGAATAACTACCAGCGCAGGTCTTCTTCTGCCTTTCTAGCCCCCTATGGAGCATAGGCCCTCAACCAACTCACGTAGAGCTATTCTATCCTTTACCAATGCAGGTGCTACACATAAAAAGATCTGAAGTGAAAGCAAGAAGCCGCCTAGAAGAAGATGCACTGATGACATTAAAGAGCTTCAACATGCAGGTTCAGTGCGAAGACAATGGCTTGAATCAATTCAGAAGTCCACTGTGCGAGGAGTCACCTTTATTTTTGTTCCGGGACACGCAGGCGTCGATGGAAATGAAAGAGCTGACAGGTTGGCTGGATCCGCTATCACTACCGACGGTCGGCCTATGGATCATGCTGATATTATCAATGCCCTCAGAGAAATGGGAAGGATAGAGGACTTTGGTGGCAGTGAATCCACATCACTCGCCAGAATGGCAGACTTAGGAATTAAGATCGGCACAGCAAAAAACGAGACGCACATCGGACACGTCAGAAGACTTGTTAATCAACATAGAACTGGTACTATTAGCCATCGGGCGTTGGGGTTCATACTGAGGGGAGGATCTGAGCACCTATGGACATGTCCGGAGTGCAATGATGATAACCTAACTAACTAACTAACTAACTAGCTTCAACATCAACACGGAATGGCAATAGCCATTGCTGCCCATCAAGCAATGGATCGCAAACTGTTGCTCCCTACAACCCTTAACAGCATAAGTAGAAACTGATGATGATGATCTGTGTTCTAAGCAGGGTAAGAGAGCTTAAGCTTAGCATTCAACAACTGACAAGAACCCTTGTAGAGGTATTCTCTTACATCCACACTCCTGCTTTATTTAAAACAACACAAACACACACTAACAACTGACAAAAACCCTTGTAGAGGTATTCTCTTACATCCACACTCCTGCTTTATTTAAAACAACACAAAACACACACTAACAACTGACAAGAACCCTTGTAGAGGTATTCTCTTACATCCACACTCCTGCTTTATTTAACACAACACAAAACACACACTAACAACTGACAAGAACCCTTGTAGAGGTATTCTCTTACATCCACACTCCTACTTTATTTAAAACAACACAAACACACACTAACAACTGACAAAAACCCTCGTAGAGGTATTCTCTTACATCCACACTCCTGCTTTATTTAACACAACACAAAACACACACTAACAACTGACAAAAACCCTTGTAGAGGTATTCTCTTACATCCATACTCCTGCTTTATTTAAAACAACACAAACACACACTAACAACTGACAAGAACCCTTGTAGAGGTATTCTCTTACATCCACACTCCTGCTTTATTTAACACAACACAAAACACACTAACACTAACACAACCCATGTAGAGGTATTCTCTTACATCCACACTCCTGCTTTCTTGAAAAAAAAAAAAAATTTAAAAGACTGAAAACACAAGCCTTGACCAACTTCATAAAAATATCTTTATAAATTATAATTCCACTTGTTATATTGCAATAAAAATCAAGCAATTATTCACAATCATGGACTCAGTTCTTTATGACTAGTAACTGATGACTTTCTAAACATTTCAAGTGTGGCATAGTCTCCAGGCATTTGGTGTCACTTAAATGTAACTTAACAACTAAGGTTGTTTGTGCGCCATCTAAAATAAAACTCTTAGAGGAACTTAATTTTTGATTCACCCAAAACAAATGAAATCTCAGGGTTTCTGGGAAAGTCCAGTATTCTAGGGGTGTTATGGGTTGGGGTGAGGGTTAGAATTTGGATAAGTCGATGTCTTTGAGGCAGTCGCGGTAGACAAAGATCTCAACTCTAACCCCTAACGCCCCTAGAATACTGAACTTTCCCAGAAACCCTGAGATTTCATTTGTTTCGGGTGAATCAAAAATAAAGTACTCTTTTAGAAAATGGCCCCCATTGGACACGAAGCAAAGTTCAACCAAACAAAAACTTTGTGTCTAATTCAAGTAGTATGGCCAGTTGTACAATCAATATCTGAAGAAGAAAAAAAGTTCTTTCTGTATGTGTATGGGTCTCGGGTTCATTTAACCGCTGCACTGTTCGGTTCATGAGTGCAATATTTATGGAGACCCCTGGTGGTCGTCGCCGGAGCTGTGGTGTACGTGCTTTGTACTATGCTCTAAACAGGCAGCTAGCCGTTCTGTAGAGAGAGACCCAGCCATATTGAATAAAACCCAGGGCATTGCAGAGGATCCTCTCAACTTTAACCTTTAACACATAAGTTACATTTATTATTAAGAAATGCTAAAAGAAGGTGACACCCTAAAACTGGATTTTAACTCACTAACTCCTAAATACATACTTTTTAAACTAAACTCCTCCTAGTATTTTACATACTTAATGAACTAAGTTCACTAACATCTGACTTTGTAAACTCAAAAAATCCATTCAATACATGACTTCTTAAACCGAATCCCCATCATCTGACCTTTTAAACTCATTCAATTATCTCAGATTTGATTTCCTAAATGCACAGCATGTCATATCTAAATCATTAAGCTTGTGAATCCCCTACAGGCTCCTTTAAACCTTATGTCAACATGTGGTTTCTGGGTCTCATTACAGAAATCAGGCAGCAGACATTATCATTTCCAGATCAAAAGGATTCCATAAAATGATTTAAATATTTTGATTGTTCATTTGAGGTATGCAAGGCTGTCTTTCCTACAGGTGTAGGCAATCATTATAATTATATGTATCAAACACAGTGTTCCAACAAACAACTTTCCTCCCTTTCTCCAAATGTTATGTGTCCTCTTTAATATTGGATGTGAATTAGTACAATCACTTGACAAACCTGGGTAAAGTCGCTAACCATTGAGAAAAAAATTAGAAATAATACTATCAGATAGATAGTTGGAACAGCACCTTGCACCTAATTCACTAAGAAAAAGAAGATCAAATGGTTTGTCATCTCATTATAATGCAGCCACAACTACTAACACAGGAGCTATAGCTGAAAAGATCTGATGTGGAAGCAAGAGGTCACCCTAGAAGAATATGGACTGATGACATTAAAGACCTTCTACATTGATTCGGGACGACAACAGACATTGCTACCCATCTAACAATGGATCACAAACTGTCCCTCCTCACGACTCCTTAACAGCAACAGTGTAAACTAAGGATGATGATGACTAGATGAACCAACATGTGCTGTGTAAACCATGGAATCATTATAATCTGTTACCATCTATAAGTCACATAGTGCTCCCAGTCTATTCCTCCATTCCATTCTATCATGTGAAAAATTTTCAGGATCATGAATGGTCCTTCACTTCAATGTTCACCTTAATGTTTTTCTTGGACACCCTCATTTTCTCAGCCTGTTTTCCATTTCAGTGCCTGTTTAATGTTTAAAACATGTTTGTTTTTTTAAACCAAGCCTGGAATCATGCCTGGCTGCTGACTTCTGCAGAACTTGTATAATTTTCTGGTACTATTAAATCTTTGTTAACAAACAAGATGCCATAAACTAACGAACTTATTTTTAGTTTATATTTTCTTTTTTTTGAGCAATCATTTTCATTAAATGGAATGGTAGAATCACGCAGATGTGAAAACACACTGCCTCAGCTACGGCAATTTCAAAACTGAATACGTCACAGGGTGGGAAATGAGGTTCCTTTTGAAAACAGAGGAGGGATATAAAAAATAAAGGCTGGCGGCTTATTGAAACTCAGCTTTATAATAAGAACAAAATGAACGTCTAAAAATTTATGACTAACTGAAAAACTGTCAAACGAGATGTAGGATACATCGTGCATTGTTTATCTGGATGTGGATGGACACTGTGTACTGTCATTACTGTCCATCTGGAAAGTGTAAAGTCAACATTTCGGTTAAAAAAAAAAAAAATAACTATAAACATTAAAAACCAATAAGAGAAATAAATTACATGATTGTTAGTTCATAAAAATCTCAGTAAAATCTGGAATTTGTCAACAAGAAATCAGATTTTAAATGAAGATTTCACAGTTACACAGCAAGCATACACAGACAACAATCTTCACGCCCAGGCCTGTATTTAGGATGTATGATGCACGTGTGCAGTCAGTCATTTATTTTAGGCCTTCCTTAGCCAATCTTCAGCATTACTGTTCGTTTACCCACCTTAATGTTTGGAATCATTTACTTCGATTTTACATCGTACCAAAGTATTCAAACTTAACTGAATACACAGCAGATGGAACATATGTGCTAGTTCAAAAATGAAAAATTTATTTAAAATAAAAAGTATATAGTAAAATATGGTATATACTTTACAGGATATTGCCTAATCAATCCCAACTTCTTCTTTGATCCCTCTGTCAGAAAACTTATATAAGTCTAATTATGAAAGCTATCGCGCAGTCCATATCTTCCTGCGTTCCATACAGCTTTGTCTTCATTGTGGTTGGAACAGGCCAGATTGCGTCTCGTCAGCATACAGCTTACAGTGTTGGAGAACATGCTCAGCATTTTCGGGCGCCACGCTGCATGGACACTTAGTGTTTCCTACAACGAAAAGCCTGCTGCCCACTCCCTGCACTCATGGCCCAATATGGTTACGCTTACACAAGTCTGATGATTTTTGCTCGGACACCCTGGCCCACTCCTTTCCTTGCCCAATGCTTTCAAAGCCTACACATATCTCTAATTGTGTCTTCTGCTTGCACTGCCCAAGTCTTTCCCCCACATAAGCCTGTGGCCCTCTAAAGAAAGCCAGGACTTCATGAAGAAGGTGCTTTTTTTAGCTTGACTGGCTACATACACTGAGCAGTCCCAGTCCATAATCCATCAGAGAGATGATCAAATTCTGGTACATTGTGAACAAAATTCTTTGCTCCATGTCCATTGTTGCCATAATTTTTAGTGCAATGAGCCCATTTGACATTTTGTTGCAAAAGCCTCCACATGATCATTGAAGGACTGGCCTATTTATATGGAAGTCCCCAGGTACCTAAGTCTGCATTCTCTTCTGACGTTTTTGCTGTTAACTGTGAGGTTTGGGACATTAGCTCTAACAATCCCGTTGTCCAAAAAAGCATCACAAAACTGGGCTGATGACAGCACGCATCGCTGTACACCATCTGAAGGTGAAAAGGTGCACTAAATATACCATACTACTTTAATGCTATAACACTAATCTAATGCAGCTTCCATATTGATGAAAGCTTTAAAAGTAAAACAAAATGAACATTTTAAAATATTTTTTATGCCCCCCCCCCCCCCCCCCCCCCCCCCCCCCCCCCCCCAAAAAAAAAAACACCATTAAATAAAAAAATTATTCTAGTTATATTTCCCTGACTTCAAAAATTCTACAGCACTGTGCAGCTGCACATGTTGCACACACCTAAATACGGCCATGTTCATGTAACACATCCCCCAACTTCACAACATGCACTCTTTTGACTAATGTTGACTTATTCCACCTCAGTAATTTCAAAGCGGCAACCTGAACAGTGCTGTAGCCACTCATGTATAACATGGTACTCGTCACGTAAAGGACAGTTCACCACACCTGTAGGCGAAAAGTTCCGATTGTTTGTCCACTTCTGTCTGGACTTTAGTCTTGTTCCAGTACTTGAGTTTCGTGTACACATCCATTTTACAGATCTGGTTTATTAGTATGCAGACTGTTGGTTCCTTTCCTCTCAGGCTGATGATTTCAGACTTTGAAGGAAATACCTAATAAGTCGCTTTTTTTAACGACATGACTGTTAGGATGCAGTGGATCTAATATCCCTCCTTCCTCAAATGGAGCCCCAAATGCAACAGGGGGAGATATAAATTTGATCACATGACAATTAGTTGGAAGGCAAGGCAAGCGCTTGACAGTGTGCTGCCACAGTTCACATTTATAACAGACATGGATTCAAAAAGACCGAGCATGTCATGTTTGTAGGGGCGAAGGAGTAACAATATCACAGCCACATGTAATCAGGAGACCGCTTGTCATGCTATTTGAAGCACACAGCCACAAATATATTACCGAGGTTTGTAACTGAGCCATCCAGCTGTGCAGTAAGTATGTACAGAGATAATATATCTCAAAATGTTTAGTAACAATGCAGTTCTGAATTAGGTCAACACACAAACAATATTTGTAAGGAACTGTGGTATTTATGTTGCATGAGGACAATATTTCTGGAAAACTTTGCCCACTAAAAAAGAAAAGAACAAAGAGACTAGTACAATGTCATTGATTTGTTCGTGCCTGGAGAACCACGGCTGCTACTTGGTAAATAATTATGAACTTGTAAATATGAAATCTGGCAAATTATACTCCACTTCAGAAAACCAGTCACAGCACACTCAAATTTGAAAGGTTGGACAAAATGACAACTGGGCAGACAGATTATGTGTGTACAGGACAAACTAAGCTTACAAGATGGCTGGCTAGATGTGTGACAGAGAAGTATGTCCCACAAGTTTCCACACATAGGAAAAAATAAACATATCATCAACACCATTATGAGCATAACACCAGCCATGCTTTTACGTGTTCTTCAGCAGTGGAGGGCACGCATTTTCAAAACAACGGTCACCACGTAGAGCATATTACATTAAAGAAACCTTGTTATTAAAAATGTATTCTCCCTATGTATAGTAACTGATGGGACACCCTGTAGAGCAGGGCTATTCAACTAAGTTTACTTAAGGGCAAATAGGTTGGAAAATGGGACCAGAGATCTGAGCCACAGCACAGAAAGATCATTAATATAATACAATTGGCAGGTGATCCGCTGGCCACTTGCCAGACCTCTATGGTCCATCAGTTGAATCGCCCTGCTGTAGTGCAACACCACAAGCCAGACTGCTAACTTTATAAGAGAGACAGATGTGGTTATTTCAAAGTAAATGAAGAAAAGGAAATTAAGAAGGAAAAATAAGAATCACTGGAACAATCAGTCATGTGAACACATGTTAGCCTTGTGCTTATTATAATATAGGTGCTGGAAATGTCTCATCACTGTAAGCACTCAATGTTTATCATGACACACTTTTGGCCAGGTTTTCCTGAGAATTATGTAGGAACCAGAACTGGAGCATGGCCTTGGCAAACAACACTGGCTGGTCTAGGTTGATGGCATGGCCACATTCTTCTAGAATAAGGATCTGTCTGCAGTCTGCAAGTTTCTCTCTTAGCACATCCACTCCTGAGATGTCCACAATCTGTAATGACAAACAAAACAATGAGCAATACAATTGTCTACATCCTTTACTTCAGCACTATCAGCACTGATGACGTAAAGAAGGGGTAACTGCAGCCAAGCTGATGACAAGACTTGCTCATGTGATTAGAAAGCTCAACGGAGGGAATGGAAAAGACGCGTACAAAATATAATTTGGTTGAAACGTTGGTTGTATTTGTGTGCATCTTTTCCATTGCCTCTGCTGAACTTTCTAGTCATTTTCATGTTATTCAGTACTAATTATCAGAAGCAGTATTCACACACATACATCATTTTCACATGAAACATAAAAAACATCAACTCTTTCAGTGTTTTTCTTCTTAGCTCGAGTGACATTAACTGTGTTGTACGTGTTTATAGCATAGCTGCAATTTTTGCCAAAACATACAACTTAATCTGAGATTCTTTACTTGGTTAACCTTCCTGTCAGTTTCAAAGCCTCATTCATGTGGTGACTTCTTTATCATCATATTCTCAGATGTTGTCCCTAAAGCCCCAGGTTTTGTTCACTATGGCTCGGTCTCTCTCTTAGGAAAAGGCAGGGGGTATTCCCTTCCATCCATGAAGGCTTCCATAAACGCAGAGCTTTCACACAGTGCTCTGCTACTGAGCTCACTCAAGAAAACATCACATCCTGAACATGACTGCGTAATCTCACATCCATTTACAGAGTCCCCCATTTGCCAAGAGCTGCCCTCTTTGGGATTAAAAGGAAGCAGTCCACAGATACAAGACAAAATGACTTCTCTCGTAGCCAACAGCACCTGTTACTAAGTGTGTCTGACCTTAACTTTCTCTCATACATGTGACCAAAATCACGGCAGCACACTCTCCGCACGTTTATTAGATTACTTTACACATGATGTTGATTTCTTAACTTCTTCCGTCCCACTCTTATTTTATATAAACTCATTCGATCACAACTGTTATTTAAACTCCTGTTTTATAGTTGTTTTAATTTTAAAACATAAAGACTCGAGGGCTGCTACCATAAAGTACACCTTCTCAGGGGGCATAACCAGTAAAATTACCAGCTTTTTGGGACAAAAAGAGATACCATATTAATCTAAGGCTTTAATGTAAGATCTCATTCAACATTTCCATAGCCAGCTGGGACACCATAGCATAACTCTTTACGGACTAGTCGCCACTTAAGTCACTTCTGAATCCATCCCGTTCGGACTTTTAGCCATTTAACTCTTTCAGGCCCATGAATTTTGACAGACTTGGCCCACATTAATTTCCCTTTACAAAAATGGCAGAGGGGTGGGTGTACAAGAAAGGCTGTAGAGATTGTAATATACTTCTAATCCCTATAAAAGTATACATTTTTTTAAAGAGAAATGAATGTACATTCTGAATCTGTTGATAAGTGTTTGTTTGATTTTGTTATTGTTAGTGGAAAAGAAGAATTCAGCAGGTGTTAATTTCACAAGGACAACATTTCACAAAAAAATTCTTTACTTACCATGGTTTTGTAGCCACAATAGCAGTAAATATCCAAATTTGAGAACACAACTTCAAAGTTTGTTCAATTTCCTAACATATTCTAAAGTTATGATAACTTTCTGGGTTAGTTTATCACTCAGGAGCTCTTAGTTCTCACCGAGTGCTAAGCAAAATTTCAGATTAAAAAAATGGCAGAAAAATGAGCCATTACACACACACTATTTACTATTCACTTTGTACAGTTATTTACAGACTGTAGCTGCGATGATTTCAATGTAGCTTAGCCATAGTATAGTACTGTCTCTTTGTTTAGAGCACTTTCCTTCTCTTACACCATAAATACGGTAGTATGGGACATTGTCTGTGTAATAAACTCATCAGAATCGCTAGATTCGGAACAGCTGATCGCTCAGCTTCACTGGTGAAAATTCACCGTCCGAATTCTTTTTCGAAAAATCAAAATTGTTATTATCATTATCACAATTAAAAACATCTGACTGAAACAATTTCAGAACTTCGGCCGCAGAAAGACGCATTCTGCGACCTGTTCTTGTGGTTAGAAAATTGGTATTCATGGCACTCAAAAACGAACTTAGAAAATGAACTGTTAAAAAAATGTCGATGTTTTTCTCTCTCAAATTATCCACGTGTGGTTTAGTCTAAGAAATGAAACTAAAAGGATTTCGGTAGAGTGACTTTCCCTGAATAGTTTATTCCTACCTCCAAACATTAGAAACTAGTACAAACGCGCGTGCGAAGCAAAATGTAGGGTACACACGATTTGACAATGACACTGTTGTTTGGGCAGAACGGAACTTCTCAAACTACGCTCACACCGTTGTTTGGGCCTTAAAGAGTTAAGTGGCGTTTCATAGAGACACTCTAATATTGTTTTGTTTACTGATAAAATGAATTTGTACGAACATGTTTTAAAAACCAGAATTAGCAAAACAGAGTCTTTTTTGTTTTTTAAGTTCGGCATGGCTTTTGGAAAACTTTTTAATGTGATTTAAATTATTTAGATGTGATACAATTTTTTACATTTGTCTATACCAAATGATAAGGGAAAGGGTCTAGAACTGCACTTTCTACTCTGTTGTTGATAAACCTGAGCTAGATAGTGACAATAGTCTTGATATTAGGACTGATAATGCAAGTGACAAACCTATTAGCGATAATATAGGTTAGATGACACTGAAAAAATTATTTCAACTGGATCATCTTTCGATCAGCTGTTTCCCCGATTTGGGCTGTTGTGAAATCTGGCAAAAATTGTCATAACACCCAGGGTATTTAAATGAATTGTTTCAAATAAAGACAAGCTGACATACAATGGAACAGAGAAGGCATATGAATTCTTAGAATTGGATAGCAGTGCTGTTAAACACGTAAAAAGTAAGTTAAGCACATTTTTGTGTGTAAATAATCTTCATATATGTCTAACATCCTTGAATGTTGTGTGATTTTAATAATATTCTGTTGTAATATTGACACTTAAATAGTTTAGATTTATTCTGCACTCATTTCTCTTTAATTTTATATAGTACATATCCCTATACAGCCAATACATTTTCTTCAGGAGTGTTTTAGCTTTGTCATGTGGCAGCAAAAAAAAAAAAAAAAAAAAATTGCGCTCAAAATTAATGCTGTCCAAAATCTAGAAAAAATGTCGACCTGAAAGAGTTCAGGAGGCAGCACAGAATTATAAAATATTTGGCACCATACCACTAAACTGTTGAGAGAGATTGATAACCAAAGTCAAATATTTCATCCCAAGCACTGGGATCACAGTCAACAGCAAACAATTCTTAACGCAAAGAAGAAAATTGTTATTTGCAACAACTGCATTAATACAGCCATCATGTACTGCCAACAAATATATTGTGAACAAGCTCTTGCAACATGACATTATGCAGCACTGCAGGAATAATGTTTGACTCACCCAGTCTTCCTTTCCCCAAATGACCTGAGTGGGACACTGTATCCGATGCAAGTTATTTTCCAACAGGACAGAGGATTCTTCAGATATCAGATAATTTACCACTGTCAAATCAAAAGAGAAAAAAACCAAAGGGAAACTTTAATTTAAAAAATGCAAACAACAAAACATCATAAATGTTATCAAATTAAAAGATACACTCTTCCCTGTGAGTTAGTTTAAATCAAAAATTGTATTATATGACAAGCAGCAAGAAAACCCAATTAAGGCAAGTAATTACACTTCCATATACTAAAACAAAACTTAACCAGTACAAACAGAAGACACAATCAGACAGGTTTGCATCCTTGAGAACATTAGGCGAGAAGAAGAGTGGGTCAAAGTGCCACCTGAACAGTCAGACATGTGTAGAGTCATAATCACACTGAGCTGGGAATGTAGAGACTGGCCAGCAGGTGCCACAGAGGTGGAAATTCAGCAGTTAATTCAAGATAATGCTGGCTCAGAGGATTTGATCATTTACACAGACGGTTCAGTGTCAAGAGGCAAAAGAAGTGCTTCTGGCTTTTTAGCAAAAGTTAATGGTCGACGTTTGGTGCAGGAAAGCCTAGCATATGATACCACAACATTCAGCTTAAGAATGGAGGTGGAGGCGGTCACTGCAGCTTTCCGCTGGCTAGAGAACATGACACACACACATTGTAATTGTAACTGATTCAGAAAGCATGCTGAGGAAGATCAGAACAGGTATGCTTTGTACAGAGTGGCATGCTTCGCTTCGGAGGCCATGGGTGAGGAGTATTGTCTGGATTTTTTCACCGGAGTACGCCGGTGTGTTAGGAAATGAAGAGGAAAGGCAAGACGGACGTTTAATCAGAATGCTACTGGCACCATTAGTATCGGAACTCTTCGCTGGCTGCTGAAGATGGGGACGGAGCGCTTATGGGAATGCCCCAAGTGTTGTGATGTCGGTTCTTGAATCAAATCAAATCATTAACCAGTACAAACAGCATACAACATAATTACAAACAAGAGAATACTTACAATGAAGATAGATGTCATTTTTCTTCTTCCTCAGTTCTACTGCACCTTTTAATATCTGCGTGAAAAACAAAGTCATGTATTTTCATATTACTAAAAATGGTGTTTTTTTCCACACACACACAAAACACACACTTACTTCTCTCCCCCCGCAACAAATGAAGTACTGAAGCAAGCAACACGCTGCACATATAAACCACCGACTGTAATGCATGACCAAAGTCACAAAATTAACTTCAATATCACAGATCTTCAATAACACAGCTTCTCTCACAGGTGTTATATGTGGTTCACGACAAAGCTGCTTTTTTGTTGGTTCATCATCATTGTCCAGATCCAAGTAGAGGTGGAGATCAAGTAAATATGGCTAATAGAGGTAATGAAAATGAGCTCATGTTATGAGCAGGCTGAAGGCAGTCTTTGATCAAGCATTCGGCCTAGACAACTACAATGTTATATTAATAAGGATAGTACAGCTGGTAGGGGTGGTAACATTTTTATATGCAACCTTACTTTGATTAACAGAACTAAATGGTGGTTAAAACAACTATGTGACTGTTTTTTCTTGCAACTAGTTCAGTGGCATGGGACAGCCGTTTTCATGGGCCATCCAGTGGTCAAGAGAGTCTGAGAAGTCACAATAAAGTATTTAGCATGGCTTAGTAGTCCAGATTATTATGCCTACATCATTATGAGAGGTGAATGGAAAGATCAGGGAGTGAGAGAAAACCTAACAAGCAGTGAGTGTGTATGTCAGGGCAGTTCAGACCACCTTGTACACCTGTGCTCTGACTCTACCACCTGCCTCTTGAATCCTGGTGCTCTGACTCTACCACCTGCCTCTCAAACCCTGGTGCTCTGACTCTACCACCTGCCCCTCGAACCCTGGTGCTCTGACTTTACCACCTGCCTCAAGAAAACTGGTGCTCTGACTCTACCATCTGCCTCTCAAACTCTAGTGCTCTCACTCTAGCACCTGCCTCATGAACCTGGTGCTCTGACTCTACCACCTGCCTCCTAAACCCTGGTGCTCTACTACCTGCCTCTTGAACCCTGGTGCTCTGACTCTACCACCTGCCTTTCAAACCCTGGTGCTCTGACTCTACCATCTGCCTCTCAAACCTTGGTGCTCTGACTCTACCACATGCCTCCCGAACCCTGGTGCTCTACTACCTGCCTCTTGAACCCTGGTGCTCTGACTCTACTACCTGCCTCTTGAACCCTGGTGCTCTGACTCTACTACCTGCCTCTTGAACCCTGGTGTTCTGACTCTACTACCTGCATCTTGAACCCTGGTGCTCTGACTTTACCACCTGCCTTTCAAACCCTGGTGCTCTGACTTTACCACCTGCCTTTCAAACCCTGGTGCTCTGACTTTACCACCTGCCTTTTAAACCCTGGTGCTCTGACTCTACCACCTGCCTCTGGAACCCTGGTGCTCTGACTCACAAAACCTGGTGCTCTGACTCTATCACCTGCCTCACGAACCCTGACAATCATCAAGTGACATCTACCTGTTGAAAGCCAGCTGTAGTGCGGATAATCTGTCAACTAACTAACTAGTGGTTACAAAAAACAAAACAAAAAAAATCCCAGAAACATTTTCACCATCTGACAGCAACCCAGAAATAAAAGCTACAGTAACAATAATGAATATTGTTTAAGGTTGGTATTGTTAAGTATGGTATTAGGTATGGTAAGTTTCATTGCAATGTGGGTAGTCCCAGAGACTAATATGTTCTGAACCACCGGGCTCCAGTATCAGAAAGCACTGACCTGTTGTGGATATTTCACTCTATAATAGTGGCTGATATCTAGCATTGCCTGAAGCTTCTGTGCTGTCTGTGGTAACATGGGACAGTTGTCCAGGGTTAGGAGACCTCCATTCTGAAGTACTTGTATTTTGTTGTCCTGAATTGTGCGACTCTCTACTGGTGTCTTCACTGCATAGAAACATAGTTCTCCATATGACTATTTCACAAATTATAAATCATATATTTAAGATAACTGTATCTATCTACAAACAAAGCCATTACAACAATCACTTATAATTGCAAAATTCACATACCTCTATTTTACTGTACATGTTCAACACTAATAAAGACAAGCAGACCTGCTAAATTCATTGCGTAATTCAAGTTCTGCAAGCAGAAAGCTTAAAAGACATATCAAACATGACACTAGGTACCAGAAGGGAAGCACACACACACACACAAAAAAGAGAAACCCTAACTTAGCAAGTGATCTCATAGATTTTTCAGAAACTCAAACAAAATGAACTGCTGATATTATACAATTCAGAAAAATTGAATTACAATCGACACAGAGCAAGGGAAAGATAATGCAGAAAATGAAACAAAACAATTAAGAGCGGCCCTTAAGAAATTAAAATCAATATATACAATGCACTGGAAAAAGCACAGTAAAGATCCTCATATCTCCCCTCAACACTTCAATGAAGTAAATGGAGGAAGAGCAGATCAAACTAAACAGAAAATACATAAAACAAAACCCTGTAGCTGTGGAGGTACAGGTCACACATTAATATTTGTGAATTCTCAATGTGATATTGTTATTTACATGGATGGGTCAGTTGTTCTACACCTGCAAAGCTCATTCAGGGGCTTTCATGGTTCAGGTTGAAGGCAGAAATGTAAAGGAAGACCGAGGCTTTTGTCTCACTGCAAGTACTCTGAACGTCACAGCAGTAACTAGGCTAGAGACAAAGACCTTCACACAGGTAACATTTTCAGTGATTCAACGAGTATGTTCAGGAAGATTGAGATGGGAATGGGCTAGAAAACAATGGCTGGAGCCTCTGATGAGTTTTTGCTAACAAAAATCAACTTCATATGTGTGCCATGCCATGGAAAGGAATCAGCCTGAAGTCTGGCTTCTGGTGGGGCCACTGTGGAAAGCATACAACCAACAGATATGGCTGCTGGCTGGAATGACCTCTGAGAAGCAAAGTGATTAAATGATCCAGTCATGACTGTCTGTTATCTTTGACCAGACCGCAATAACATCTACATTAAAAGAAGCACATGAGCATATATCAATTTACTATTATGTGGCACCAATGGACTGGACAGATCAACTATTATTATAGTCAATAAACTTGAATACAATAATCAAAACAAGAGGATACTCAATGGGACATCTGAAAAATTAAATAGCAAGTGATCTTTCACATTTCTAGAAACAAAGAACTGCTGATCTTGCACAATTCAGGAATACTGAAACCAATAATCCAGGTGAAATGATACACAACCAGTGTTCTTGTACAGCTCAGAAAATCTGGACACAAATCCAAGTGAGCAAATATTCAACTGATTATCTGGTACTTATCATGAGCCTGCCCGCAAGTCGGCGTATCGTGAGAGTTCCTTTCCCTCCCCTTTATGTCCTGGCCATACATACGCCCTGTTTTATGCTGTGAGGATATTATGCTCGCCTGCTGCATTTAACAATTGTGGTAGATGGTGTTGTCATGAGTCTGTTTGAGATGCCGCAAGCGCCTGTGTACAAGTAAGAAGTACGGCAGGGAGAAGTGCTGAAGGCATGACTGTTTATGAGCGCAGAAAAAGTAGCCACTGAAAAGGAACGTAGAAATACAAAAACATGACAGTTTCGATACTCACAAACCGTCAAGCAAGTATCACAAGGTGCAAATAATTACCCAATCGAATGGTGACAACATGAGACAAGAGAGACGGTTGAATCCTTGAAAAAAAGAAAAACATGACACTGCCACAACATAGGACAAGCCGGGGGAATGGCCACGGCATGAATGGGAGAGGAAGGAACTCTCATGTTACAACGACATGCAGGCAGGTTTGTGATAAGTACCAACCCCCCCCCCCCGTGTGGGTTCTGGGGCAAAACAAGAATAGACCCACTACCTCTCCAACAAGCATGTCGTAGGGGTCGATTAATTGGGGACTTTATTCAAAGTCAGACTGCATCTGCCTGAGCGGCAAAGGAACAACTAATTGCACACAAATAAGCCAGTAAGACGGATATACGCGCAAAAACTCAGGTCCTGGCACAAAGCCAAAGTTCAAATAGACAAACAAACAGGACTTTCCGCTGGAGCTTACAGCCGGTGAACAAAAAGAAGATAAGTACTGATTATCTTATGCAAAATAGGAAACTCGAATACAATATTCTAAGTGGACAACTTCAAGATAGTTTTCTTCATTACCTGTAAACTAATTTGTTGGTCTATTATTTAATTACTTATAAAGTCATCACTGTGGTGCCTACAAGTGTCTAAGACAATGAAGCTAAGACATTTTTATGTTGACAATTCATAAAATAGTTGGTCATTTAAAAATGGATTAAGTGTCATACTGCTATAGGTACAATAAATGTCAGTATTGGGATTACACAGTTCAGAGTTTAGTCAAGACCATCTCCATCTGACAAAATCGAGACCGTCTCCATCTGATGGCCATGCTGATATCATCAAACCGTGCTAACTGAATCAAATTCAATTTAGGGGTTTGCCTGCCCTTAAAGTATCGTTAGCCTGGTTTGATGACATCAGCGGCATGGCCCAACAGATGGAGATGGTCTTGATTTAGGCAACCGCAGGCAATAACAACAAATTTAGTCGGTTGAAATCACATCCCCCAATTTGTTATTTTTAAAAATTAGTCAGTTGTAGGCACATACACAAAAACCACAAACAAAACCAAGCAATTAACATAAAACACTTACTGCTGGGGCAGGTCAGGGTGAGTGCACCAACCAGGTGTGGGTACTCCGCAGCAAATAAGCCTGCTACAGTTCCTCCCATGGACACACCTACAACATGCAGTGGCTCACTGGCAAGCTCCACTAAATCCAGAAACTGAAAAAAAAGTAATAATAGAGATGAGGTCAAAAAGGATCTAACAACTGATGATCTCATCATCATCAATCAGCAAGTTCTTTAACTCTTTGAGTCCCAAGGAACGCGTCATACGTTCATAGATTCCTACCTAGAAGCTCAATGAACGCAAGATGCGCCGATTTTACGTCTTTCTTGACTACCCCTTAGGCCTAAGATGCTAAACCCCCTGGGACTCAAAGAGTTAAAGAATGTAGCTCTCATCATGGCAGGCCTGAAGTCTCTTTGTCTCTAGAGAATTCTCCAGCCATATGTGCTTTTATAGCCAATGCATCTTCAATGTCTTTCATTCACCTTTGCCACAACAGGTTAAACTGATGTTAACATGGTTAAAATACCTCAGCTTTTGGGACAGGATACTGTTCATCTACTCTTCTACAAGATCAGCTCATTTTTAAAACTGTAAAGAAATTTTTCACTTAACCAAAGTTTTTTTAAATTTTTTTATTTAAGCTGAAGTTAATCACCACCATCACGTGGCATGCCAGTTGGTGTAGGCCGTCATGTTTCGCCATCTCACATGATCACGGACTAGATCAATTTTTCTGTCATGCCCCATCCTGCTCTCTTTCCAACAATCTTGCCAGCTGTTACCAAATTCTCGAGTCTACTCCACCCTGTTACATGTCCATGCACGCACAACCCAGCCCCCCCCCCCCACCCCCCAAACCAACCTCAAAAAATATGGCTGTTAATACCATGCAAAAACTCACACACCACATATTCATCCCTGTTTGGGTTCTGCTGTCCCGCTGTGGGGATAACTTAATAGTTCCACCATCCCCTAACATGCATGTTGCAAGAATCAACTAATTACAAATCTTTCCTTTGAAGTTGCAGTGCATCTGCCTGAGAGATGAGGAATCAACAAGCATACAAATAAACCAGATCTGTAAAACAGATGTGCACAAAAATGGCTGTTTACCACTCTACCTATGTGCTAGGCCTGACCTACAGGTGTGAATCATGGTCAACGACAACAGCTCACAGAAGCAAGCTTCAGGCCTCAAAAATGAGATATCTGAGAAAGGTGGTCTAAGTGACAAAAAGGAACAAAGTTTGCAATCAGACAATACGTCATGACCTTGAAACCCAGACCTTACAAACTCAAGTGGATCACTAATCACTGATGATCTGAACATGTGTCCAGAATGTGAGAAAATCTGCCACCATGGCATACATGGGAGGCTAAGAACCAGGGAACCAGACCATCAGGGCCTGCTGGGAAGACAACACCCAACAGTTCCTGGCTGACAGGACTGAAATGGAGCAATCCAAAAAAGAAAACTGATGACAGAGAAGGCTGGCGATCTCTCTGGCAAACCTCTACACCCCAAGGTAGAAGAGGAGCGACTAAGTAAGTAAGATTGTAAGTTATGTCTGTTACAATCAACCAATCAATATCTTGTGTATATATGACACATGCTGCCCGTATGGCCTAGTAATGGCTATTTCTGCAAACATGCAGCCATCTGAAGGTCCTTACCTGCCTGACACGATGAACTTGCCCTTCAAAACCAATGTCATCTCCTTCTTCTGGGTCAGAGGTAAAACCATGGCCAGGTAAGTCTACAGCGACCACGTGAATACTTGAGGGAACATTCTGGTGACAGACACATGCCAGTTACTTACAGCCAACTACTACGGAAAAGTAAAGAACCCTTTTCCACACCTTCAGGCATGTTGGGCATAAAGTAAAGGATCCTTGTGTGCCCGTTTAGGCGTATTGGGCATATATTGCTAGACCTATAGGCACTCTGTGGGTGAGGTGGTCAACATCACAGTGGCTGCCTTTACTTCCCAGAACTTTACCTGGTACCCATTTAAGGCTGGTTCAACCTAAGAGCTAAGGACATTTTTGAAAAAAGTGCAGCTCTATCAGGACCTGAACCTTAGACTTTTGGATCTGCAAGCGAGCATTTAGCCGCTACACCATAGCCAACTACTACCATGGCAGAATACCAGACTCTGATGAACTGTTGGAAGACAGCTAGCATTTTTTTTAAAAACCACTACTGAAATATCAGCTAACAAACAATGTAAAAGATATATTAGCTAGCATTTAATGTAACAACAGAAACATCAGCTAACATATAAGGTAACAATATAAACATCAGCTAACATGCAATGTAACAGAAATATCAGCTAACATATAATGTAACAAAAGAAACATAAGCTAACATACAATATAAAAGAAATATCAGCTAGCATATTACGTAACAAAGGAAACATCAGCTAACATACAATGTAAAAGAAATATCCGCAAGCATATAACGTTACAACAGAAACAAAGGCTAACATACAATATAACAGAAATATGAAGCACGTTTTTTAAGCAATTTCTAGTATTTACAAAAACATCATATTAAAAAAAAAAAAAAAAACTTATTGCAGCCAAAAGTGAACCACACATTTACATTATTTTTCAACATAGCCACCAGTGACTTTAACACATTGTTGGTATTGTGGCATCAGGTTCTTAATTCCAGTGTCATCAAAGTCTGCCGCCAGTGTCTTAAACCATTCATTAACGCCTGTCTGCAGTTTATCATTAGTTTCAAGCCGCTGGGATGCCAGCCACTTCTTTAGGTGCGTGAAAAAGTGGTAATCATTTAGCACCAGATCGTGGCTGTAGGGTGGGCGGTCAACAATTTTCCAGTGTAATTCATCTCCTCCATTTTGATAGCGCTGCAATCATTTTTGAGCCGAAGCCAGATGTTTCTGCTTGTGTTTGTTGGTTAACATTTTTGGTACATATGTGGCACACAATTTTTTGTATTTCTTGTCACAATGCCGTAGATCATTCAACACGAAACTTCCCAAAATTCTAAAGACAACGCAGAAAATATGAAACAACGATTTTGCTGAATTTTTTTGGGTTCACTTCTTCAACCAAATCATATGTCACCACACTAGGCGGACAACTCAGATCTTCATCATATTTGTTCGCCCTTCTTTAAACATTTGACACCATACTATTAGTCATAACATCTGGCCCATAAAACTCCATAAATTGCCAGTGAATTTCTGAAGCACTGTTGTTTTTTGCTAACAAAAAAAAAATAGATCACAGCACGAACCTTGCAACTGGCGGGAGTATTTATTTTTGCACTAATTATAAATCACCCACATGCAGCTTCAAACAACATTTCAGTGAAAAAATAGCACACCCTTAGCTAATGAACCACATAAACACACTGCATGTGCACATTTGCGTTTTCCATCTGTGTTTGTCGGTGCAGTCAAACAAAACGGGACTTATTTAAAAAATGTGCCTCATATCCGCTAGCATATGAAGTATCAACAGAAACATATGCTAACGTACAAAGCAAATAGAGAAACATCGGCTAATATACAATTACAGAAAACTCCTGAGCGCATTCTGGGAAAAGACTTA
This sequence comes from Candidula unifasciata, assembly GCA_905116865.2. Lineage (NCBI taxonomy): Eukaryota > Metazoa > Mollusca > Gastropoda > Stylommatophora > Geomitridae > Candidula > Candidula unifasciata. Next base: position 365,676 of record CAJHNH020002446.1, on the reverse strand, counting down.
GTTCCAGAAGTCGACAGAACAACCAGAACTTTCTGGCATAGTTTATAGCTGGTGAATGCGAAGAAGAAGAAGAAGAAGAATTATAGAAACATGATCTTTCATACAACAAAAACAAAAATTAGGACTCAAAATGTGTAATTGCTTTAAAAAAATGCTAAAAAGATGATTTATACAGCTTTAAGCAATTACATAATTGCTGTCAGACTCCAACTACATGTCAATTTTGGAACAAACAATAGTTCCAACATATTGAAAAGAAAAAAAAACCTTACCTGTACAATTGATGCCCACATAAAGTGATCTGCAGAGAAGCCATGTAGTAACAGAATGCTCATCTGACCTTTGACTTTACTACCCTTTTCCCCATAGGAAAATATGAACCCCTCCTTCAATGGTTTTGTGCATTTCATTCTCATTCCACTCCAGCGCACTGCCACTCTGTAGAACATGGATACATTTGCATGAACCGTCTACTCATTCTCTGGTATTACATGGTCCTTCTTTGAGACTTTGAATACACACAGTGAACTCACAGAGACAGACTTCAAATTATTCAGTACCATGACTGATATTAGGCACCCTTTACATGTCATAAAAAACCCATAAACATATTCTTAAGAAATTTTTTTGTGGTTTCCCCTATCCTTCCATGTCCATGTAAGACAATTATAGTCTTCTTATACTGCTCATTCATGGGCTGTTAACTCCGACAGAAAGTTCCGGCTGTTTGTCCAGCTGTGGACTTGTTTCAGAACCTGAGTGTTGCATGCACATACGCTTTACAGAACTGATATATTTGTATGCAGACTGCTGGTTCCTTGCATCTCCGGCAGATGCTCTCCTATTTCAAAGGAAGCTCCCAGTCAGCTGGCTCCAACGACATGCTTGTTGGGGAGGGCAGTGGGTCTGCTTTGCTTTCAACACAATAGGAAACCAGATCCCACGTGAGAATATTATAGTCTACTGGAGGTATTGCAGCTTGATTTACATTTCAAAATGTAGAGGAATCTTTCACACACGCAGCACACAAAAAGGACTTTTATTTATACAATTAGGTATTTAACTCACCATTTTAGGGCTGGGTGTGCGGGAAATCACTTCTTCAAGTCTCTAATTCATTCTGTCTGTGTGTATGCGTGCATGTGTGTGTATGTATGTATGTATGTATGTATGTATGTATGTATGTATGTATGTCTGTCTGTCTGTCTGTCTGTCTGTCTGTCTGTCTGTCTGTCTGTCTGTCTGTCTGTCTGTCTGTCTGTATGTATGTATGTATGTATGTATGTATGTATGTATGTATGTATGTATGTATGTATGTATGTATGTATGTATGTATGTATGTATGTATGTATGTATGTATGTATGTATGTATGTATGTATGTATGTATGTATGTATGTATGTATGTATCAACAACTTGAAATAAATAAAACTCACAAAGAGAACTGGTTACTCATATCAGAAGAAGGTAATCCACATTTTTTTTGGAATATCAAAAGAGAAGCGGCTAATTTGGGTAGGCACTGCGGAATTGCAGCTTCTTATCTCAGACACGTGCACAACAGGTTGAACAGACTGTACCTAAATAAGAAGCTGCATTTCCACACTACCTACCCAGGAGTTGCCACTGATAAAGAAAAGAATAAGAACATCAAAAATTGCAAAATATAAAATGAAGACCACTTTATGTTATATTCCTCTTCTTATTCTTTGCGTTCAACAGCTGTAAACTCTGGCGGAAAGTTCTAGTTGTTTATCCACTTTTGGACTGCAGTCCTGTTCCAAAACCTGAGTGTTGCGTGTGCATCCATTTTACAGATCTGACTCATTTTATGCAGACTGCTGGTTCCTAGTCTCTCAGGCAGACTTTAGTCTTGTTCCAGAACCTGAGTAATGTGTGCATATCGGTTTCATTGATTTAGCTTATTTGTATGCAGACTCTTTGTTCCTTGCCTCTCAGGCAGACATAATGTGACTCTGAAGGATGTACTCTAACTGTGAAGGATGTCTCCTATTAGTCGACTGCTGCGACATGCTTGTTAGGGAGGCAGTAGGTCTAGTCCTCTTTTTGCAATAATGGGGCATTGGAAACCACACGGGTATACAACAGACAACTGACCTGAAATATGCCTGTATAAGCTTGCTGGGCTGTATGAAGTACAAGTACAAAGTCATCATAGTCGTCAGTGTGGCAATAGTTAATGTTGCTGGATTCATCAGGAACAAGTCCGAGTACATGATCTGATTTAAGATTGTCTCCATTTTATCACCTCCAATCATTCAACCTATAAACAGAGTAGAGCACGAACACTGATCACATTAGCTCAGTACCATCTACTGTCAATATAAAGGACATCATTACCATGTGATCAGAATGTATTTCTGAAGATGACACTGAGAACTGCTGTTTACTGCTACACATCCATTTGTTGTTTAATTTCCTTAAATATACAGATCTGGCTGTTATCCTTTAACCAGGGCTATTCAACTGGTGGCCAGCGGGGCAAATCTCGCCCGCTGATCATTGCCAACTATATTGTGTTAGTGATATTTCTATGCTTGTGCTTGGGTCACTATCCTGCGACAGCTTCCATTTTCAACATTTTGGCCCCTTAGTCCTAGCCTTACACAATAAACATAATATATAAGCAACAGTTGCGTGGACAAGCTAATGATAGTAAAACATTATACAGAACTAAACAGTTTTCTTTGAGGCACAGACGAAAAGAAAGACCGCAGATACTGAAAAGAGTAGTAGTCAACAAGGCTTAGGCAGAAAGAAAAGTTACACTGAATGGTCTCAGACAGTGGCATGATGAGTATTATCAACAGAATTAATCCAGAATTTCTTCTTCTTCTTCACGTTTACCAGCTGTAAACTCTAGGGGAAAGTTCTGTTTGTTCTTCCACCTATGGACTTTAGTCTTGCTCCAGAACCTGAGTTTTGCACAACCGTTTCAAAGATCTGACTTATCTGTATGCAGATTGTTGGTTCCTTGCCTTTCTGCAGACAGGGGAAAACAAGAACATATCCGCTGCCTCCACAACAAGCATGTCAGATTCAACTAACTTCCTTCCAAGTCGGCATCTGCCTGTGTGGTAAGGAAAAACCAACTGCACACAAATAAGCCAGTAAAACAGATGTACACGCAAAACTCAGGTCCTGGTACAGAGCTAAAGTCCAAATGGATGAACAACCAGGACTTTTGGTCAGAGCTTACAGCCGGTGAACAAAGAAGATGATGATAATGATTTTGATTGTTCTTGAAATTGCTGTTGTTGTCACTATACTCTATGCTCATTACATATTTACTGTGCAATCTGGTCTTCATTTTTCAGAGATTGTCCTTGATGCTGTTTTTGGATCTTCTGTTTTGTCTCGAATATGCTCTGTTCTAATTATGTTTCTTTAACATGACATTTCCTCTGTGGTAGCTGGTACCATGGTATTCTTGTCAGATGGTCAAATCATTTATCTGTTGTTCTATATGTGAACTGTCTGGATGGTTTTGGTCGTAATCTACTAAGTTTTAAATTAAATATCTGCTTGTTACTCTGGCAGCACTTCTAAGACATTGCATCTCTGTTAGGACTCTGCAATCATTTGTTTTAGCAAGGGTCCATGTTTGACACCGGTAACAAAGTCAGAAGGAAACATTTCTTAGGAGATATTCTTTGACAGGAACAGGTCTCTTTCTATGTCTTAGAAGTGACATACAGATTTCCAATTTTTTAGTGTTTGGTATGATGTGAAACTGGTTTTCATTATAATTTATTTCTGTAGATACAAGATGATGAATCTGTATACAGACAGTATATCAGATACAATATGATAAATTACAGACAATATGCAGATAGTATATCTTACACTACACAACATATTGATGATCACTACTATGTAGTATAAGATACTTTTTGATAACAGTAAGGCAAACCTATTCTGCCTGATGCTGACTAATTTTATGGTGTTGCGATACAACTGGCAGACTAGAAACACAACTACTCTCTGCCATTTGGTACATACACCAGGGAAGTTAACCGGGTCAACAAATGCTAGAGGAAGTTGGATGTGTCTGCCAAATGGCACAAATATCGCAGCTCTGCTGTAAACAGGCATAACAATTTAAGTCACTCGGACGAACAACAAAAAAAAAGAATATTTAGTATAGAGTATTTTTTTTTAAAAAGTGTTTTTTCTCGAGATTTGCATCCTGAGGAATAACTCTTTCATTCCCAAGGAATGCATCATATGTTCATAGGTTTCTAAAGAGTAAACACCTCAAGAATGTTAATCTAGAAACCTCCGGTACTCTAAAGAGTAAACACCTCAATAATGTTAATCTAGAAACCTCCGGTACTCTAAAGAGTAAACACCTCAATAATGTTAATCTAGAAACCTCCGGTACTCTAAAGAGTAAACAGCTCAAGAATGTGAATCTAACCATTGTAAACAGCAGAAACCCTGCAGAACCATACACTTATATAGACCATCTATATTGGGGCACCACAAAACAGTTACACAACACATCCACTATGGCTATGTTTTATCAGTCTAAGTAAGCTGCGGCACATACAGGAGACTTTGAATTCCATTCAATGAAACAATGTTCACTAATTTGGCATCGGAAAAGTAAACTTTTGGCTCTACTGGCAAATCCGGACGAAGAATAAACAGCCTTGGACGACTTAGTGAGAGTTCTCTCCCGTCGCCGCACTCCAAACAGTGATCGGAAAATCCACAACGAAACAAAGAAGACAGTCACGTCGACATCAGGGCTGCCAATGCTTGGTTGTTTCCCCCAGATCTGGGTTTTTTTTCGACGCTGCAGGACAATTCTGGGTGTTTTTTTTTTTGGGTGTGTTTTGTTTGTTGGTGTTTGCCGATTTGTATGCTTTAATGATTGATAAATTTGCGTAATTAGGGGGGTAGGGGTTAGGGTTAGGGTTAGGGTTAGGGTTAGAATTAGGGTTAGCAGTAGGGTTAGGATTAGCGTTAGATTTGACAATTTTGACGCCGGAGTTCCCTATAATCGCGCACAGTCCCATACACACAAACAAACAATCGAGGGCCTCTGGATGCTGGTCACACGCACAATTCGCCAACGATTGGGGGCACCAGCCGCACGCTATTGGCGTCATATTTGGCAGAGTTTCAGTGGCGCCACTCCCACAAACATTATATTGTCGGCCAGTATTTCGAAATCCTACGTCAAAATTTTCACATCTAACCCTAACCCTAACCCTACCCCTAACCCTAACCCTACCCCTAACCCTACCCCTAACCCTACCCCTAACCCTAACCCTACCCCTAACTCTAATCCAACAACCGCATGATGATGACTACACAACCATTCACAATGCCTCACGCAACCGTACGCAACTGTGCACGCAACCATATGATGATGCCACGATGTCTCACGCAACCGTACGCAGCCCTACACGCAACCGCAGGATGATAGGTAAGTTTGTCGTTTGTTTTCCGATTACTGTTCGGAGTGCGGCGACGGGAGATAACTCTGACTAAGTCGTCCAAGTCTGTTTATTCTTCGTCCGGATTTGCCAGTAGAGCCAACTTTTTAAATAATAACTCTGGTCTAATATTATAATGCAATGTGTAAAATACTTGTCAAAATGCTTTGCACAGTATAATAAGAAAATAAAACGGAATCGGGTGATCCTGGGCATAGAATGATGAATCTACTCTGGTATTTGTTTTCTAGAAAAGGTGTGTACTTATCACAAAGCGTACAATACAAATAAAAGGTGGCGGTCTGCACCACAAAGTGTCTATTACAATAGTGTTGAAAAGGGATACTTGTAATGGGTGCCGATACTGCGTACTATCGAAGGGGGGGGGGGGGCTGGATCTACTTTATTCTAGAATACATAGTAATACATGTTGTCTCTTTCAGGAACCAAAGATCAATAATAAATCTTTGCAGCTTGGCATATTTTTCTCTAATTTCTGCGACGCTTAGACTTGGAGGGACCGGCAAAATTGTAACTATAATCAAGTTGATTATCTGTACTGAGAGTATTAACTATTATTCAAACTGTACCTATCAACCTGAAATATTAGTCACACTTGAAACATCGTAACAGAAATGATTGAAGGAATCACTGAGTAGTTTAGTTTAAATCAGTGAGCACTGAACTGAACTGAAAGAGTGAGTCAGAAACCACTTCAAATGAAATTTATTTATTTATAAAGTTACAACAGGCGTTGACGCTGTTTTAAATATTAATATATAATAAGAAGACTATATTTACCTTGACTGAAGTCAAATGGCGTTCTATGTGTATCTACCTCAGTGAAATATATATTCCAAAGTATTTGGGTGTCGGATATATTACGAAGTAGAACTGAACTCTGACACTTCTTCTGTGGACTAGTGGCCAGACTTACAGCCGACTTCTGCGTGAAGAAATGAGGTCACCTGATGTAGCCGAGTTCACAGGTCACTGAGTCATGACGTAAACACAAATATGCGGGTGATGACTCGACTGCACTGCCTACCGACTTCCCATAGAGGCGTCATTTAGTCTTATCTATAAGCCGTCCTATAACAGCATGGGTAGCCGGTTCATTTACTATTGACTGTTTAAATCAGATCTTTCGATTTCTTGGATCATAGACACTGTTTTCGTGTTTGAAGGCTGTCTAGTCGGTCAGACTTTGGATTCATGTCTTTACTGGCCTGTTTTATTTTATCTTTCTTCTCCCGAGCCATGTAGAGCAGGTTTCAGAAGTTCGAAAGATCTTATTACATGTCGGAATCGCTGCATTTTGCATCTCTCTCTCTCTCTCTCTCTCTCTCTCTCTCTCTCTCTCTCTCTCTCTCTCTCACTCTCCTCTTTCACTCACTATCTCTCTCTATATGTGAATGTTGCCAGGGATATCATCCTCGTCAGATGTTATAGTTGTTTTTCTCCACATATCTAGGACGTTGGTATCTATTTTATAGATAGATACCCGGCCAACTAACTCGTCTCCTCTCAGTTACAGCACACGGCATATTCTTCCCTAACCTATATATTTAGAGTGGGTACCATCTGCCATTCAATGAACGCACCCAGTAGTATGACACTGACTGACTGACTTTCTACCCCACCAGGACATCACACAAGCGATAAACACCCGATGACACAAAGTGCCACCATATGGATGAGGATCGCCGTGGAGAGGTCCCAGAACCGCGTTCAGGCAATTGGCCATATTTATGGCCTGCCTATATTGCGGCCCCTGGCAAAAGCCAGGGTGGGGCTTCAAATAACAAAAAAATTCGTCCTGAAAAGGACGAAACTGGATACTTGATAAGTATGACACCTACCTTGGGGGTGACCTTAAGAAATCCTAACGGAAGCAGAATAGTGGATCGTGCATTTCGGAATATCCAAGCAGGTAGACAAACATGATTAATGATTTACTGGTTTAAGAATCGTCATTACAGCATATCTGAAATACCATAGATGCACCGTCTTCCGCAGTAAATGTCAAAAGTGTAGATGCTGGTTGCGCACACAGGCTGTGAACAAGTCGGGCTGCCATTTGTATTCGAAATTTCTTGACGGATCCATGCAGCTTTGCCCATGCTGCTTCATCTCACGCTGTATTCAGCATTCGTTTGAATGTAGTATTCTGAATACATTATTCACTTTTATGTATTCCTACGACTACCCCCTTTTCTAGCTCAACATATCTGCTCGTGCATAGCCTCAAACCTATGCATGCCTCTGACAGTATGGCCACCTCATCATCATCAAGTACCTTGCCGACTGGCTTGGGCGATCATGCCTCTCACACAATCTGCGATCTGCAACTTCGTTTGTCACTTCGTGTGTGGTTACAACATGCTCCATTTTCCCTCTTATCATAACATGACCAAAAAATGATAACTTTCTCTTTCTAATGTTTGTGAAAAATTGTCTTCGAGCACCTGCCTCTTTCAAAACATCTCGTCCCCGTGCCCCATTGTGGGGAAAACAAGAATAGACCCACTGCCTCCCCAACAAGCATGTCGTAGGAGTCGACTAATTGGGGACATCCTTCGAAGTCGGAATGCATCTGCCTGAGAGGCAAGGAACCACAGGTCTGTATACAGGTAAGCCAGATCTGTGAAACGGATGTGCACTTAACACTTGCACTGTGCCTACTCACTACACCGCACACTAGAATTTCCAGGGCAGAAAATCAACGCCACGCTAATGAAATGTCTGATTAATTAAGCGATGCGAGCCACTCTGTGCGCAAGATACAAGTCTGTTTTTCGAGATCCATATACAGTTATAGCATGTCGGACTGTTCTATGCTCTAGCTAAGGGAGTGAATGAATGAATAAATGAATGAATGAATGGATAAATCAATGAATTGACATTATCGCACTCGATACATTCCCACATGTGCTCCGACCCCTTCTTTCCATGTGCTTTTGAAAAATTATTGTAGATCTTTTGCACTTGGGTTTTCCGATACGTGACTTTACTCCTCTGATATAGAGCATGTAAGATTACCGGCAGATCTACTTTTGTGCTTTAGGATTATAACCCTACAAAACACCTTTGGTAAAGTGTTAGAGTAAATTATTTTATGTGTGTGTGTTTTTTTTTTCTTTTTTTAAACAGGAGGATTGTAAAGTTGCAGGCCAAGGAAGGACACATGGTCAAATGCAGCCACTTTTGCCTTTCACGCCTTCGAAGGTTTCCAGAACAACAGACAGGAAACAAGGGCAGCGACACTTGATTTAGAAGACGCTTACAACAGAGTCAGAAACAGTATCTTGATTAAAGCGCTTATGGAGAAGGGAGTCCATCCTTGGTTAATGAACTGGATAGCAGCCGTTTTGTATATGCGCCGGGTAGTTCTCCGCCTGGTTTCATGGACCTCTTTACTGTGTGTTGTAGCATAGGACTACCAAAGGGAGCTGCAATTTCACCTTAACTGTTCAGTGTTTTTACGAGCAAGATTGCATACCTGGAAACATAAGGAGTTTGTAGAATATTGACATTTGCAGATGGTGTACTCGTATATAGAAGGGTAGAGCTCGGAATCAAATAGCTGAAGAGTTACAGGTGACAGTAGATAAGGTGATCGAATGGTATACAGAGATGAGTGCTGTAATCAACCCAGAAAAGGCAACCGACCTGTGTTGTTCTTTGGACAACAGGATTGTTAGAGCTGATGTTCCCAGACTCAAAATAAATGGCAGGGACATTAAAAGAGACAACAGGCTGCGGTACCTGGTAATCACCTTTGACAGAAGTTTGTCTTTCAATGATCACATAGTAAGGGTTGGGACAAAGGCTCAAAAAGGTTCTAATGCACTAAAGATTATGGCAGCGATGGTCATGGAGCAGAGAATGCTGTTCGCACTTTACCAGCACTAATTATCCATTAGGATGGGATTACTGGAGCACTCAGAATGAAGCTATGCTGGTGATCCTGGGGTGTACAAGAGACACCTTGATTATTGCATTGTTGACCATAGCAGATATAAAGGGTGCTGACCGCTTACTACATAGAGCTCGACAAAGACCTATTTTAATACTTACTTGAGAGTCGCCTTTGTGTGGCGGCTAGACGCCCGCCTGCGGATCGGAGGGTCATGGGTTCCTGTACTGACGGGGGCCGGACTTTTTAAAATGTTTAATGCCATGACTCAAGCCTTGAGTGGGTAACAGGTGCAGTCATGGGAAGTAAATGCGACCGACGTGATGCTCACATAATCAACCAAGTGCCGATTGGTCTATAAATATAGGTCTAGCCATATCTGCCCAATAAGCATAAAGGCGTTCAGCCCATTATGTGTGTGTGTATGTGTGTGTGTGTGTGTGTATATATATATATATATATATATATATATATATATATATATATATCACGCACTTAAATAATGCTCAAGCCCATTGATCAACCAATACCGGAATGTCAACTAGAGCCGGTCGTGGATCACTCTAGAGTCTAGAACTGGTGTTAAAAAGGGGAAGCGGGGTTCAATGTTTTGTGTGTCGGCGCCACTGCTAGTGGTTTACACATGTTGTTTTCCGTTGCCTATCTGTTTCCCAGCGCATCAGACAATACAAAACTATTAAAAGTCAATTCCCGCACACGAGTATTTTCTTACGACAGCTTATTTATCCGTCCGTCCTAAAACGAAGTCAGGCGGCCTTATACAACAACTATTTTACGCCACGAATGAGTGTCGCAGCTTCCGGAAGGGGGACAACTGAGTACCACATTGTTGACAGGCATCGACCGACACAAACAGAAACAAGGAAACCGACAGCAAGCGACGGAAGATGATGCAGCCTGCGACAAGTACGACGACAGCCGCGTGATAACACAACTACTACTACACATGTGTCATTCTACTTCCTCGTTTTAAATGTGTTCAGATGACAGTGCCGGACATGTTTTTCCATTTATACAGAAGTTTGGTTAAAGTTCATTAATTCAGACTATTTGAGTTGACAACAGTCAGTCGCTTCGAAGGCTGAGATAAGTTGTGCTGTGATAAGTGTTTGTTTACATTTTCTCTAGTACTAACTAAGTACTACTTAACTACTTTGGTAAAAACAAATATGAATATGCTAGTACTACTGTAGAAAACAGTTCGGAAACTAGTTAGTAGTAATAATTGAAATTAAATTACTGGCTTCGACTTGACTTACTTTAAAAAAAAAGAACAATACATTTAATTGAACAGTTTTGGTCATGATAATGTTTTCCAAGTTTGTTGGTTCATTTAAAAGCAAACTTGGTAATTCAAACTCCTCGTTGCCGTCACCGTCAAACTCAAACAAACAAAGAAGTGGAAGTCGAAGGAAAATTAGTTTTGATCATCACACCAACCGCCAGAGAGAACCAGAAAATACCACAAGTTGTGGCACACCTGGCGATAGAAACACATACTGCCGTCCTCACTTTCTTCAGTTGACAAAAGAAGAGGAAGCCGCTTCGCTGAATCACAGCACTCGCCCTATTATTGTACCCAAGGATGTGAACCAGATACCTTTAGGAGCCGGTTATGCAGAGTAAGAAATCATTTTTAATTAACTCTTAAAATAAGTTAAAGGTAGTATGTACTAGTTAGTTTTTTGTTAATTATTATCATCAGTGTTGCATAATATGATAAGACAATCAGTACTGATGATAAATTATTATTATATTGAATATTCACAACAGTAACACTTTATTAACCCATGTTGTAAGAAGAGGCAACCAAGAAGGGTTAGCATGGGGCTGACTACCGTATCCTGTTTTAAACAGCTGTATAATCCACCTACTCATTAACAAGGTCCCTATTTGGGCTACGGGGCCTTACAGTGGGGGATAAGCAAAAAAAAAAAATGTCCCTCCATACAAGAAGCACTTGCAAAAGTCATCTGATTAAGGGCATTTCTTTTTAAGGTTTGTGGAGAGGCACGATCGCCCACACAAGTGGGCAAGGCACCTGATAATGATTATTATTAAAAATTCAGTGTTTCTTATAAGCACTCAGGGTGCTTTCCTAATATCCTACCTGAAACAGGGGAAATCCACAGGTCACAGGACAGTCTAATATTTCAGGGGGTGGTAGATAGGCTGCATGCAGTCCAGGGAGCTAGGCTGCACTCTCATGGGAAGTAGGTGGGTTTGGGTAGGTGCCAGTTCTAGATGTTTTGGGGTTGTTAAAAGCATCAGAAAGCCGGGAAACCCAGTCTTACCACCCTCTAAAATGTTGGACTGTCCTGTGACGTCATCTGGGAAAGGCTATTATAAGAGAACTTCACTAGGTGTTTAAGTAATATTTGAGCATGTTATGCGTAGAAACCTAACTGGCAAACTCATTGGAAACAGAGCAGTGGGAAGACAATAACCGAGATGGCTTGGCCACATGGCATGGGTTGGGCAAGATCAGAGACGTACTGTGAGATTTTGAACCATCTTCTTCTTCTTCTTCGATCCTTCTGTCAGAAAACTTATATCAGGAGGCCGGTAGCCTTTATGAAAGCTATCGTGCAATCCATATCCTCTTGTGTACCATACAGTTTTGTCTTCATTGTGGTTGGAACAGGCCAGATTGCGTCTCTGTTGTCAGCATACAGTTGACAATGTTGGAACACATGCTCAGCATTTTCGGGTGCCACGCTGCAGAGACATGTCTCCGTATTTCCTACACCGAAAAATTTGAACATATGTTGACGAAATCTGTTGTGCCCTGTCCTTAGTCTGAATATAATAGACTGTCCCTCTCTAGAGAGGCGATGAAGTGAGTCTTGGGGAGAAATTCTGGTGTGGGTATCCAGCCACCTTTCTTGGATACTAGATTGTATTAGTGTTTTCATCTCTTGGTGGGTTAAGTCGCTATTTGGTTGTACCATGTCACTGCCGCTTCTGGCCAATCTGTCCGCTATTTCATTGCCTTCCAAGCCACAGTGACCTGGAATCCACTGCAGTACAGATTGTTCTACTGAAGAGCCTAAGTAAATCAGCTGTTGCGTCAAGTCTACAAACTGAGTGTCTTTTGGGTTAACAATTGCTTGTAGAACTGACATAGCATCAGTCAGAAAGACCACTCTGCTATATTTGCTGTGCTGTTGTCCATTCAGGAAAGAACATGCCGCTAGAAGTGCTTATGCCTCTGCTCTGTAATTGGATAAATATGAACCTGTTGGTACAGCCTGGTTGATTTTTAAACCATTTGGGCATTCTATGTATATTCCTCCTCCTCCGTCTCTTACTGCTCTCTTGGCTGAACCATCTGTATACACTCGAATCCAACTCTGGTGTGGGTAAAGTCTATTGATCTCTCCTTCTGTAGTTGATTTCATATCAGTGCTGCTCATTGATGATTTGGAGGAGACCCCTGTTACAGTGGTTCTGACTGTTGGTAGGCTATCCCTAAGCCAAGCGGGGCAGTCGTTGTAAGGTTTAAGTGGAACATTTGGTATTATGGGAGGGAGTTTAAGGACAGCGAGCTTAGCATTTGCGTTCTTAATAAAGCAAGTTCTCTTTAGTCTAGCCTTCTGGGGTTTCTGTAGTCGGCTGTACATGGGTTGTTCTTGAAAGTGGTGGTATTTGGAGAGCTGGGTGAGGATCTTTGTGTCTCTCCTATCTTCCAGATTATGGAGACCAGTAATTGTTTCCATATCTGATATGGGCGTGGAGCGCATTGCCCCTGTCATAATACGGAGAGCATGGTTTTGGATCTTTGAGACTTTCTGAAAATTTGATTTAGCTGCTGTGCCCCAAGCAGCTATTCCATATTCTATTGTTGGCCTCACATAGCCTGTATAGGTCCTCTTAAGGACATTGAGGTTTGCCCCCCAGTCTGTTCCAGCTAACTTCCTTATCAATTGTGTTCTCTTGAGTCCCTTGCTCTGTCTTTTCTATCTGTTTTCTCCATGTGAGTATTGAGTCAAAGGTTACTCCTAAATATGACGGTGAGTCATCATGTATCAGTGCCTGGCTGCCATATCTAAGTGAAACTTTCTGGGGTTTGGTAGAAAGACTGAAAATGGTGTGTGTGGTTTTGGCCCCATTTACAGGCATGTACCAGCTATTGGACCACCTCTCTAGAGTTCCGAGGGATTCTTGAAGCCTTGTCTGTGCTTTTTCAGTGTCCTCCTCTGAACTCAGTAGCGCCAGATCATCGGCATACATAACGGCTTGAACTCCATTACAGAGGGTTGATTTTATGTCGTTAATGTAAACTAGGAAAAGAATTGGGGACAGAACTCCGCCTTGTGGAACTCCATGTGTCATTGGGACTGATCTGCTCCTTGAACCCTGTATCTTGACTCTTGCAGATCGATTTTCAAGATATTTTACGATCCACCCAAGCATGTGATGGGATATTCCACTTTCAAGTAGCTTTTGTTTCAGCCCATTTTTTCACACTTTGTCGAAGGCCTTTTCCATATCCACCCAAACTGCAATTGAACCATGAATGTGAGCATCACACATGATGGTAATGAATGAGATTACTCTACATGTTCAAAATTATAAAAAGAATCAACTGGCTAGAGCTGATAAAATAAAATCCTGTTGTATATTGTCTATACACTATGGCTTGCCAAGTTCCTATTTAAAAAAAAAACACACATACATATTAAGCATACAGATTTTGTCATTTCAGGTCTTATTTTCACTTGAAAACATGTCACCATCTTGTTTCTGTCATTTGCCATGATAGTTTGTGGGAGTATTTTTAGTGACTAAAAAGTAAATTTCTCAGCTTAGAACCAATGTACAGGCCTCACTGAGATACGGTTGGATTGTGTTTTTCAGCCTCTATCTAGCTGTTTAGTTTTAAAATGTTATATCTCATAAAAAATTTAACTAAACTCGTATGCAATAGTTTTGCTTTTTAATCATTACTGACTGTAATAACTGCATAACATATATTAGGTCAAAGTAGGTAAAGTCTATTAGACTATTCCAGAATCTTTTAGAAAATGTAGATGACAGGTTTTTCAAAAATGCAATTTGCTTTTAAATGTTTTAGGTGTATTAATGGAGGGAAATCTCCTAGAAATGAAGATGAAGCAGCGGTGGGTAGTTTTGTTCTGTCAGATCACTCAAATGGTCTTACAGATGGTAAAAGATCGGTATGTTTTTTTTTTAAATTTCTACCTACACAAACACACACACATGTATAAATAAGTGAGTATGTGTATGTTTATTATAGTTCAGATTTTGACCACACAATTTGGTCAAAAGTTTTCAGTGTTTATTTTATAAGACAGCTTCAGTTTAAAATAATGATCTGAGGTCAGACAGGCACGACATGACCAGAGACTTGCAAAGTGCTTTGCATGAGATGATTGAGTAGTGTGAACAGACAGGGTCTTGGGTAAACCCAGAGAAGGCCTGTGTTTTATGATGCTCTTTGAATAACAGCATTGGAAAGGAAGATGCCCAGCATATCCATGAAGGGTATTAATTTTGAAAGAAGAGATAAGTTGAAATACTTAGGTTTGATGTTTCATCGCAGTCTGTCCTACAGATATTATGTGGAGCAGCCTGTAATCAAAGGCTAGCATGACCTGGCGGCACTGAAGACAGTGGTGACGACACACATGGAACAGAGATTATTGGTCTTGTTGTTCAACCATTTGGTCCTTTCTGTAATTTATTATGGTGTAGGAATATTAATCCTATCTACTTCGCATTGTACAAAGCTTGAACAGATTCAAAATAAATGAATGAGAATCGTCTTGGGTTGCACATGAGATACCCTAATTATAACAAAGAGTTATATGCTTGGGCCGACATTGGTCAAGTCTAGCTAGTCACTGGCGCAAGCCAAGACCTATATGCGAGTTACCAGGGATGTAAGGCATCTGCTGCATGGTAATCTGAACTATTTATGATGAGACCTATTGAAATAAGGAAAGTCATGGATGGCACTAGCTGAAGATACCATCGAGACGACGGCCTTGGTCAAACAGGTACACATGGGGCAGGAATGGGTCAACACGAACACCTACAACAGGGTGTAAGATCTGGCTGGGGATTTTCAGCTAGAATGAAGAGAAAAATTGTGGCACAACAAAATGGTACTTTGTTTTATTTACAGTGTCAAGCATGAGGACATTCACTGTAGCTTAAAGGAATTATTTGTCTGATTCACAGTCGGCACTGCAGAAGGTTCAAAATGGACTAATGTGACCTTAGTGGATGCCATGCATCAGTACACCAACATGGCAGGGAATCACGTGGACATACTGTCCGAGACATGCAGGAGTGCTAGGGAATGAAAGAGCGGATTTTCTGACTTCAAAAGCTAAAGCTGCGGGAACATTCGTTCTGGACAAGGGAAATATTATGAAGACCATATATGAATGTCTGCTGACAGAAGACATGAGATTAGATAAAATAACGTGTGCAAGAATGTGTGAATGAGTAGTTAAGTGTGGATCTGGCAAGGAGGAACAGATGAGAGGAAGAGAATGACATGTGTATAAACAGTGTGCTACGGGAACAGTTGTCATCTACATCTTAAGACATTTGCTGAGGAAATCTGTGGGTATGCTCGGTGGGCTATGATGATGGTCTGGTTTGCCTATGTACAATTTAGCTTCAGATAACACAAGATAGACACATAGTTAAATCATTGTTTAACTTTAAATCATTGTTTAACTTTAAATCATTGTCATTCCTGTTATGTCAGTTAGTGATGTTATTTAATGTTAAAAAAAATAGACTATGGAGTGACCATTAGATTACATGCAGTGGTATGTCAAAACAGTGTCACTCCCAAACTGCATTGATGCACATGTGTGGTGGGGAGCAGGGATGTAAAGAATTTAAATCGGCTGGAGTTCATAATTTGAACTGTTAGGAACTTTCAGACTAGGTTTCTAAAATCTCTACCAGCTGCACTCTTCAAACAAATATATTGGGATTTGAGGATGTGGAAGATCAGGCTGAGATCCAACTGTTCCATTAAGTGTTCTCACAGTTGTAACAGTTTGTTAGTGATAAGAGTTTTGAAAAAAAAGGGGAACCTATTTCCAGCAGGGTTAACCAACTTTAAAGGTTATGAACTTTCAGACTAGATTTTCTTCATATTGATTCTGGGGTCCCAGTTTGATAGGAAAAAGTGCACCAACTTTTTTTAAAGGTGACTTATCAGTAGTTCATGAAATCAGATGTATGGGCCAGTAGGTGCAGAGAAGCTGTGAACCACAAAATTCTGCATGCAGAGCAGATGAGGTCTGAGGTAGTGAGACATCAAGATGCTGTAGTTCTAAGAGTTCATTCAGTTGGTCTCACAAATATAACCTAACAGTTGGTTACTGATCAGGAAGTTGAACAAGAAGAAAACCAGAAACATCCTCCAAGACAGCTAATCATTTGCTACTATCAGTTGTTTTAAATTTGATTTACAAAATACTTTGCAGCAACTAGATAATGATTACAATAAAAACCGTTGCCAGATAATGGCTGTCATTAACACTTTAAACCATATGGCCAGATGCTGTCAGAAAGTATAAGTGTGTCAGTAAAGAAACAAATACACAAAGAAGATGTTATTACACAGCCAGCCCCATCCTGCATTTTTCAGAGCTATCATCATTATCATCGTTTAACCTCATGTACAGCCTGTTAATTCCACATATAAAATGTTCTTCCGAGCTATGGCGTCTTAACTATCCAGCATCCTCTCTCCTGGTCAGCTCCTGCCTCTTTTCCCATTGCAGCATTTCTGCTGTCACAACATACTCCAGTTTTATCTGTTTAGCTTTCTTCTTTTCTATATCTATACTCTCTTTATGTCATTCAACAGTGATCTTCATTGCTTCCTTTTTCTCAAGATTGTCAGTTCTTAGCTTCTTTTTGTGTGGAAGACTAATTCTTTCTAGACGTCCTCATCACACTTTTAATCTGCCTGTAGTGTTCTCCGGGTCACTATTCTGTCAAATTTCATCTCTGCATCTTCCATATAATTTGCCACTGAGCTGCAGTTGGCTCTAAAAATGTCTTAAGATGGCTCAATTGACAGTTTTATTGCATAGAACATTCTTCATCCAGTGAATTGCTGCATTTCTGTTATATACAAATATATCCACATGCACGCATGACCAACCAACTTATTGGCACTGCTTTGATCCTTATTGGTGCTGGCTGAATTGTTTGAAACTGTTATGGTCCTGAAGCACTCAACCTTTGTTTAGCCTGATGACAGAGCTTTCCACAGTAACACCATTGGTTTTATAACCATCTTCTCTACTACCTTTACTTGTTCATATATTGTGTTTTCTTCCCCATTTCATGCCTGGATGCTTCAGCTTAGGATCTTTAAGTTTCTTTAACATTTTCCATAATGAGTTTCCTGGAGTGTGCATGATGTGATAGTTTCTCCTAACCTTCTACATCCACATGTTTGTTTTCTTTCTGTCATCAGCCTCTTGCAACCTTTTAATGCTTATGTCCAAAGATGCAACTAATCTAGCATCGCCACCCATGACACATTCACACAAAGACATAATAATGCCATTGCTATATTTACAGTCCCAGATTATACTAGTTAATGGCTCTGTGTGCACCTGCACAGTGTTTATGAAAGCCGTATATGAATATATTCACTAAAAATACCATTTGTTGGGTTTTTGTGTGAAAAAAAAATTGTTTTACCCCCATTATAAAGTGATCAACTTTTAGTTGTCGCAAAGCGACAGGGCCACAGTATGGGTCACCATATACATATGTTAGGCAAGAGGGAAGGTATTAATTTTCTACTGACTTGGTGTTATTAATTTATTTTCCTTTATACATTTACATTTCTTAAAAAAGAAAAAAGTTTAAAATATATGCAAATATATAAAAATATATATACATATATTAATGGGCCAAAGCACAAAAAATACATATATTAATGGGCCAAGGCGTTCACACCCCCCCCCCCCCCACCAATTCAAATATTTCTGGGTCAATTAAAGTTTAGGGCACGAGAGTACCCTCCCTACTCTGTGATGGATTTGCTAACAGTAAAGGACACCCAGAGATGTTAACTTCTCCTAGTGGGTGCTTGGGTCTGGAAAGCTGTATTAGCCACTCTGGCGCTAGCTGTTTTCCCCCCTGTTTAGCCATTGATATTTTCACATGT
The DNA here is from genome assembly GCA_905116865.2 of Candidula unifasciata. NCBI lineage: Eukaryota > Metazoa > Mollusca > Gastropoda > Stylommatophora > Geomitridae > Candidula > Candidula unifasciata. The sequence goes on along the minus strand of CAJHNH020002446.1, from coordinate 347,085 downwards.
TTTGCATTCAAATATTATTAAATAAATTTCATCAACAAATTGGGATATTTATTGGAAATTGAACTTGAAATTGAGTAAATATGACAAGTGATTCTCCTGTCAGGCAAGCATTATAAGCTAATTTGACTACATTCCTGCATTAAAAATCTACTCTGAGGTGTACAATGATTTGTTTTGTTTTCTTGTTCTCAGTTTGAAAAATTACAAGTCAAATATTTTGCTATATTTGACGGGCATGCTGGGACTGGAGCTTCCCTGATGGCTGCTGATCAGCTGATTAACCATTTGCAGGTACATTTACCAAAGTGTACAAATAATCTGTTTTACATCTCTGTGTGGGTTCCGGGGCTCTCATTGTGGGGGAAAACGAGAATAAACCCACTGTCTCCCCAACGAGCATGTCATAAGAGTTGACTAATTGGGGGCTTCCTTCAAAGTTGGAGTGCATCTGTCTGAGAGTAAAGGAACCAACAATCTGCATACACTTAATTCAGGTCTGTTGAACACATGTGCATGCAACACTCAGGTTCTGAAACAAGATTAACGTCCAGAGGGGGACAAACAACCATAACTTTCCACAGGGGTTTACCGCCAGTGAATGCAAAGAAAAAGAAGAAATAATCTGTACATTTCCTTGTGCCTATTCGTTTGCTAAATACAAAGTAAAATTTGAGCAGAAATAAGGGAATGGAAAAGACGCGCACAAATACAACCGACCATTTCATCATTGTCTTTATCAGCATTTTATGTTGTTGTGTTTACCACTGTTTGTCATCAGCTTGACTGTAGTTACCCATTATTTCCATTTATTTGCTGTTATATTGATTGTTCTTATTGCTAATCAGATATGCGTATCCATGCTTGCATGAGGAAGAGTAACCGAGGGATGAGATTTATTTACTTTAAAGTAAAGATCCCCTTTCATGCCTTTAGGCGTATTGGACATATAGGAATAGCACCCGTATTTTTACAGACCAGTCAGCACTAGGTTGTTAATGTGGTCAGCATACATCCTAGTACCCATTTTAGGCTGGGTCAACCTGCAAATTCCCATACCATGATAAAAATCAGGTTCTATCCCAATATCTTTCCCCACACAGTCGAATATTTAAGGGGGGTGGTAGATAGGCTGCATGCAGTTGTGGAACCTAGGCTGCACTCTCTCATGGGACATAGGTTGGTTGGGGTTAGGCCCAGTTCTAGATGTTTTGGGGTAGTTAAAAGCATCAGAAAGCCGGGGAACCTGCTCTTACCACCCTAAAAAATAGTGTGTCCTGTGACGTCATCCTGTGGGAGATATTGGGAAAGCACTAAAAATCCACGCAGTCAGCAGTGGGTTTCGATCGCTGTACGTTGGAATTACGAGTTGGACTAGCAACACTAAGCCATGACTGCCTATTATTTGTTTACTGTAACATTCAGTATGTAAATATTTCTCAATTTGTGTTTCTCTATACTGTTAGGTAAAATGTTTATCTCATTTCAAGTTATGGATCCACACTAAAAATAAGTGAAGTAAACCAGTTCATTTATTAACCAAGAGAGCTGACATGGTATAGCAGCTAGATGCTCTCCTGTGAAATAAAGGTTGCAGGTTCAAGTTTCCCCCCAGAAATGACCTTTGCTCCCAGCTTTTTGCGGGTGTTGTTGGCAATAAAAGAGCCGACAGATTAGTCGGCTCTGGTTCAGTTACAGAGGGCCGGCCCATGGATCATGCCGACATTGTTAACGCCATTAGAGAGGTAGGACTTTTGGGAGCAGCACATCCACATCTTTGCTAAGAGTGCAAGAATTGGGAGTTAAGATCGGCACAGCCAGCCACGAGAAGCATACCAGACGCAAGAGAAGTCTTGTCAACCAATATAGGACTGGGACAATCAACCGCGGGATGATGATGTATTTGTTGAAGGGGGTATCTGAGCACCTATGGACATGTCCGGAGAGCAATGAAGATAACCCAGCTCATAACTAATAATTCATACCACAGCCATTTCAGTCTGTTAGCCCTCATGATGCCATTGTTCAATGTTGATACAAACCGATTATGATCAGATCATAGAATTTTAAAATTTCATTTTGTTCATGTTGTCAGAGAGTTCACAAATTGTGCATTTGACTGTATTACTTAGCAACCACCTGTGTGCTATATTTTGGTTTCACTATTTGGACTTTTTTTGCAGGAAAAATTGGTGGAAATTCAAGAAGATATATTTAAGCTATTACGTCAGGAGACTGTGGATAGTTCACGAAATATAGCATCGTCAGTGATAACAATTGATAGTTTAATTAGAGGTGCATTGGAGGCTGCTTTTCTCTCCTTTGTAAGTATATACATAAAGTCCAGATTTTGTTATATGTACATTCATTTGCGGTAGATATTGTTTGGTTTCACATCTGTTGTCTAAGAACACACGATGGTCCAAACTGTTTTAAATGACCGTGATGTTTTTATACATAATAAAAAACCCAGTTTGAATGGTTTTAGTGATTGCAGCAAGCTATACATTTTATGGTTTAGTGTCAGCTGCCATTTAATCATGCAATCAAGAGAAGCAGAGGCATTGTGATATAGATCACATAATTGGGAAATTTATGTAAAAGGTTGATGGGCATATGAAAATAGTTTTGCTGGATGTAAAGGGGAAAAAATCATGTTTGTTTCATAAATATTACAAGTGCAGTTAATGTTATATCCATTGTGAGCTTGCTATAGTCACTGTAATAATGATTTAAATCTTATTTCTGTGCCACAGCTAGTTTCCATATGTGGTAATATATTTATTACATCAGATAATGGTTCCATCATAACACTACCACATAAGTTATCATTTTTACAGTAATTAAAAATATTTTTTTTATAAAGTCATGTATCCCCCATAGACGAATATAAGTTTTTGTTGTTTAAACAGTTTGCTAAAAGATAAACTAACATTACATCAGTGGCTTATGACTAAAACTATCTGCATCAGACAATAAGCACCATTTTGTTACAATGACTTAAACCATCTGTACGGGACAATAAGCACCATTTTGTTACAATGACTAAAACTATCTGTATGGGACAATAAGCACCAATTTGTTACAATGACTAAAACTATCTATATGGGACAATAAGCACCAATTTGTTACAATGACTAAAACCATCTATCTGTACAGGACAATAAGCAGCAATTTGTTACAGATCTGTTTAATAAGTTTTCACAGATCAGAACTGGTTCATATTTGTAAGTGCTAATGACAGCACAACATTCAAACAAGAAAGCCTTATGCTTCATATTCTGACGATAGAAATGAATAAAAATAACTAAGTAATAAAAATAAACTAGACAAGACGCTAAAGCTAGAAGAATTGCATACTCATCATATTTGGGACTTACTAAAATTAGATAAATAAGCGAAAAAATGTGTGAAAGCTTTGGAGATTTTATAGAAAGTAAGTGTAGTGACAATATTTTGAAAGAAATTAACTCACAAAGAGAACTTATTACTCACAAGTCGGAATCCATATTCTTTAGGTATATCACTACAGTGGGACATTGGGGTATGTCATTTCCTGTTGGGATCCAGGGTCGCATTCTGGGGGGGAGGTGTGAGGAAGAATAGACCCTCTTCTCCCAACAAGCATATCATAAAAGGCGGCTAATTAAGAGTTTTTCCCTTCAGAGTCAGAGTGCAAGTGCATCTGCCTGAGATGTGAGGGGCTAGCAATCTGCATACAAATAATCCAGATCTGTAAAACAAATGTGCATGTGAAACTCAAGGTCTGGAACAATACTAAAGTTCAGAATACGTAGATACAACCAGAACTTTCCACTAAAGTTTAATTCATCAGGTCAACACGAAGAAGAAGAAGAAGAAGAGTATGTCAGGACCTTGAGAAGTTGGAGGGGAAGAGAGCTATTCTTTCAGTACTACATTTAGCAATGCATGTTTGGTTTTTCTGAAAATTATCAATTTCTTCTTTTGAAGAATTTCACTGTTTCTTGTTACCTATGACTTGCAGTGGGCTTGCATCATTGTTGCCTGTTTACACTTATCACTTGTATTCATTTATGTTTGTATTCTAAGCACAGTTGATTTCTTGTTTGAAAACTGTTAATGTTGGTTTGTTTCTACTAATTGTGGTATTTTCCATCCTCCAATATTCCATTTTGGAGATAATTTGTGTGTGCATCATTGTCTTAGATATTTACACTGAGTGTTCTTGTCTTAGCATGGTGTTGAAGCATATTTACTTTTTCTACATGTGATTAGCTCATTTGATACCCTTGATAGTGTATTATTCATTGCCATTATAAGGATCACAGACTGTTCCTCCATTCATTTTACCCATGCAGTTCCTTAAATATCATGTATAAAATCCAGCCCAGCACTTTTGGCTGCTCCCATCAACGTTCATTTCAGGATTTTGTTTGGGCGTCCTTGCTTCCTTGTCGCCTTTATTTCCCACTTTTTGGCAATTCTCTGATCATTTCTTCGCATTTTATTAGTCAGTTGATTATTGACACAGTAAGGAAGATGACTTTTCATGACATTTAGACCACTTGGCACTCGGTGGGTTTGGTCAGCACACATCATGCTGACCATCTTTACTTCCTCTGACATTTCCTTACACCCATTTTAAGCTGGGTTGACTTGGGTTTATTCTGTACTCTCGTTGTTGGTTTTGGCTAGCTGCAAAGTGAATATAGGTTTCTGTAAAGATTCGTGTTGGATTCATAGCATCCCTGGCAAGTGTTGTAAAAGAAATCTACATCTTACACCGGAGATAAACTGGATAGTGATGGCCCGAAGCAAATTGACAGGGGTCTAGACTAGTAGATAGAGAATGAGCTTTAATTACCTGACATTCAAAACATTTAGCCCTCTTCCATACCTAAGAAAAATTTAGCTGTAGACTTATAATTTTATATAGCAACAACAAGCGTATGCACAGGCTTCAGCTGAGCAGTTCACCATTGTGCCCATGTGGAATACTGACACAGTAAGTCGACACTATGCTCAGAATTGTGTGGAACTAAAAGTGAACTCCCAAAAACAGTAAATTTTATCGCAAGAACTTATCTGTCAGTGTGAATCAGAGAGCGCTCACAAGAAGAGGAAGAAAAATTAAAGAGACTGTTTCTTGTATAGCCCATTCAAAAGGGCATATTGACCCAGTGAGTTGACACTGTGCTCATAGTTGTATGGAAATAAAAATGAACTCCTAAAAACAGTAAATTTTATCACAAGAACTCGTTTGTCGGTGTAAATCGGAGAGCAGTCACAAGAAAAGGAAGAAAAAATGTAACAACAGGTTAAGGGACTGACTAATTAATAAAATAATTTCTTTTAAAGTAAAAGGTCTGCAAAGATATCTCATTGATAATAATATTTAAAAAAGCAAATTTACATTAATTCAGAGGAAACAAGTCGGCGTTTTGTGTAAAACTAATGCCTTTTCATGATGAACACTTGTCTGCAGTGATTTACTTTCTGTAGCAACAATGTTAATTACACTGAGAAATTCTATGCATACATTTTTTTCCCCTGCATGATGTCATTATTTCTTATCTTTGATGTTTTGTTGTTTAAATGTAGCTTAATGTCTGTTTTTGTGTGTGTGTTTTTTTTTTTTAAGTTTAGCTTTACATTTGCTTTTACTCTTACAAAAGGATGAACAGATTGCCCGAGAACGTCTGTCCATTAATATTAGTGGAGGTTGTGCTGCCATAGTTGCTCTTGTCTTGCTGAACAAACTCTATGTAGCACATGCAGGAGATTGCAGGTTTGCATTATTTGTGTTTAAAAGATAATCACATTGTACATATAAGCCAATTTGGCAGGTTAGATATTAGGTTACAAAACTTTCAGTATTATGTGTGTTTACATCTCTGGTATCTGTGGCTTAGGCATCGTGCACACGCTTTGTAACGCCGGGTGCCGGTTTTGACAGTAATATAGAAAAGCCGACCGCCCAGAAAGCAATGGCAAACTACTGGGTCTAAATTTGTCTAGAAAAACCACAACCGCCAATGCTGGGGTTGGTTCTGCAATTTTCTGTAAAGGATAGTCAACTAACTTTAACATCTCTGGTAAATTAACAAAATAGGCAGTGATTATTGACTTTAGTAATCTACAAAAATGGGGTCAGGGGTAGGGGGCCTCAACTGTAATATTGTTTTTAAGATTGGTCTATTTGTATCACCAGAATAGAATAATATATGGTAATGAGACAGGGATGGAGGGGGTAGTTTTCTGGAAACCAAGGCAGATGCCATGGATACAGGACGTTGAAGATGCATTGGTTATGAAAGCACGCAGCGCTGGAGACTTGAGCTAGAGAAAGAAAGACTTTTAGGTGTGTCCCGAAGAGAGCAGCATTCGGTAAATGGCATACTGTTTCACGTGAGGCACAGATTTTCTAAATAGGATCACTTTTAAACTGTAATCCTATTTGTTTTTTTTTTTGTGTTTTGACTTTGTTACAAACATTTGCAGTTATTGATACCACATGAATGGGAATAAAGTTCTCATGGAATATTAATATTTAACAAACACAAAAGAAGATTTTCTTGGTTTGCCAAGTCTGCAAAAAGGTTTGTGTATTCAGGATGATTTCTGGTTGAAGCTGTCAGCTGAGAATACTAAGTAAAAAAAATAATGAAAGATCCATTATTACGCCTAAGGTGCATCGGGTATATGGGCAGAGCGTCCCATATTTTTACAGACCAATCGGCACCGGATGGGTATTGTGGTCAGCATTACGCCGGCTGTCTTTACTTCCCTAGGACAGCCATCCTGGTACCCATTTTAGGCTGGGTCGACCTGCGACACCCCATACTACGATCAAAATCCACGCAGCCAGAAGTGGGTTTCGATTGCGGTACGTTGGATTATGAGTCAGACTCGCGACACCTAGCTGAGAATACTACCTTATCTTAAATATTTTCACACTTAATTTTCTGTTTGATGTTATCACTTTTATGTCTGTGTTTATATCATCCATTTGTTCTTTCGTGTACTGATTTTTTTCCGCCATGGTTTGCTTTCAGGGCAGTCATCTTTTTTGGAAATGAAACTATTGAGATTGCCACAGAATTCACACCTGAAACTGACGCTGAAAGAATCCAGAACCTGGTATATTAATTTATTTACAGATCAGTGATAATCTTGAGCAGAATTGTCAGTTTATAATTTAAAAAACACCCCCCATCCCCTTTCCAACTAACTGAACATACAGCATGTTAGTGGCTCAGACTTCTCGTGTTTGTTCTGGGGCCCCATTTTAGAGAGGAAAAGAATTGACCCAGTGCCACTCTAACAAGGATGTCATAAAAGTTGACTAAATAAGTATGTGTCCTTTAAAGTTGGAGTAAATCTGCATCAGAGGCAAGGACCTGCCATCTGCATACAAATAAGCTGTATCTGTGACCATAACATAAAGAAGCATGTCGTAAAAGTCAACTAATTAAGGATGTTTCCTTCAGAGTCAAGAGTGCATCTACCTGAGAGGCAAGGAACCAACAGTCTGCATACAAATAAGCTGGATCTGTAAAAATGGATGTGCACACAAAACTCAAGTTCTGGAAGAAGATTGAAGTCCAGAACTGGACAGACAACCAGAACTTACTTTCTACTAGAGGTTACCGCCAGTGGGCACCAAGAAGCAGATCGCAAGTGCCAACAAATTATAAGCCTTCTGAAACACAGTGGCAGAATGGTCTGTATTTTTAGTGTAGATCAGTTATTAAAAGAACATAGCAAAGATTAAATATAATACAAGCATGTTATGAAATTTACTATTTCGTATTTACTTTGAATTATTTTAATCTTTCCCAGGCCTACATAAATCCTGGACTTACTCATTCCTTCTTCAGTGACAACTATTTTCTCAGTCCTCTACGAGAAAAAGATATTGGAACCCGGGTGCTCTACAGAGCTCCTCAAAGAGCTGGATGGTAACTATTCTTAACTCGTCAGCTGCCATGCATTTCATTTTATTTCTTCACATAGCTTCAAAGTGTTTTTTTATCAACACTATCAGGCTAGATTAATCTTTGTAGGAATTTGCTTAGGTCATTTTCTGTTTCTGCGAAGGGGCTAAGGGTTTACACTAATGCAATTGTGATTATTGTGAAAAATCATTACTGTAACACTAATTTCAAGTGCATTAAGTGTCCATTCTTTCCCACCTGTTACCCCGAATGTGTGGATGCTAAATGTTGCGAGCTGGCTATTTGCGTCTTGAGATTTTGGGTCTGGTTATTTCAATCTATTCCATACTCCTTTTCTCCACTTCAGTAGCTATTGTCAAGGTAGTTCACCAAGAGGTGATTCCACATTCACTTAGCTGTCAGAATATTGTCCTATAGCAACCTCTATATTATCTCTGTCCATCTTCAGTCTCAGTGGTAGATGCTTTTGAAGCTACCAGATCAGTTTTGTCATTTCATTGCACCCTTGCATGATCTGTATAATAATTACTATCATCCACACAAGTTCCTGAAGATAAGATATTCCACATGTGACAAACCTCGCATGTCATAGCTCTGTCCATCTTCAGTCTCAGTGGTAGATACTTCAGAAGCTACCATATCTGTTTTGTCATTTCATTGCACCCTTGCATGATTTGTATAATATCTTGCACCCTTGCATGATTTGTATAATATCTTGCACTCTTGCATGATCTGTATAATATCTTGCATCCTTGCATGATCTGTATAATATCTTGCATCCTTGCATGATCTGTATAATATCTTGCACCCTTGCATGATCTGTATAATATCTTGCACCCTTGCATGATCTGTATAATATCTTGCACCCTTGCATGATCTGTATAATATCTTGCACCCTTGCATGATCTGTATAATATCTTGCACCCTTGCATGATCTGTATAATATCTTGCACCCTTGCATGATTTGTATAATATCTTGCATGATCTGTATAATATCTTGCACCCTTGCATGATCTGTATAATATCTTGCACCCTTGCATGATTTGTATAATATCTTGCATGATCTGTATAATATCTTGCACCCTTGCATGATTTGTATAATATCTTGCATGATCTGTATAATATCTTGCATCCTTGCATGATTTGTATAATATCTTGCATGATCTGTATAATATCTTGCACCCTTGCATGATTTGTATAATATCTTGCATGATCTGTATAATATCTTGCACCCTTGCATGATCTGTTTAATATCTTGCATGATCTGTATAATATCTTGCATGATCTGTATAATATTTTGCACCCTTGCATGATCTGTATAATATCTTGCATGATCTGTATAATATCATCCACACAAGTTCCTGAAGATTAGATACTCCACAAGTGGATGTCCGCCCGCACATGTTTGGATTAAATTTGTGTTGATTTACTTGAAACAATTCAGAAAATTTACTATAAAATGATCGGCTGATGAACCAAGCACTTCGACAGGAAAGTGAAGTAGGTCTAGGCTTTTCACAGTCCAACAGGTGATCGATACTTTGGTTGATTCAGACTCTGCGGAGTCATAATTTAATGAAGAATACATTCCTGGTTGAAGTGACACAGTCAGTGAGAGCTGGAATGATGAGGAGAATCTTGAAAATTATAAATCTAGAAATAGATAGAAATTAGAAGGGGGCGTGTCCCTCAAACAGCAAGATCTGGTGTTCACTTTGTGAAACAAGGTTGATCCTGCTGGGTAGATTAGTACATAAAGGTGGAATATTGGCGTTAGATAAATGGTAAACCTATTTTCTACAATGTCTCCAAGTTTCATCTTATTCTAGCCACTTGTTTGCATGTAACTAATTTTTTTGTATATCATGTTGGTTTTTTTCACTGTAATGCTCAGGCATAGAAGGCAGATAGGTTCAGGGCATCAGGTCTGGTAGGGTTAAATTAATTGATGAGTGTGGAATTGTGGACATTTCATAAGGAATAATTGTTTCAAAATGTTTGTTTCAGGCACTGCAAGGAAGTGACAGACGAGGACGTGTACAAACTACCAATAGTATCTGGTCGTGGGAAATGGGTAAGTTCATACATTGCTAAAATCACATAATGGTTGTAAAGTTAAAACTGGCAACCCCGAGCAAGCATGCAGGTTTTTGATGACGTGAAGTCTTTGGTCAGTGGCCACTACACCTCTGTAACAGCTTTAGAACTGGTTGCATCTGCATAGAGTGTAGATGTGGGTAAGATTATATTTACAACAACAAAAATGTATTTTTTTTTGGGTTAAGAAAAATAATATAGATGTAATTATTACATCATCATAATCTCACTATAATCCGTTTGTATCTGTTGGCAATGGGAGGGGGGGGGGGCAGCTCTACTTGCCTTTTGTTGCTTGTTCCTGTTGACAGTAACAAAAAAGCAGCACTACCCGACCTCTGTTGCTTGCTTCCGCTGGCAGAGAAGTTAGGCAGCCGTTCTTGGAATCTGTTCCTTGTTTTTTAGACAGTAAAAAGTACAAGCAAAATAACAGAATCACAGTGTTGTGTTAGTGAAGGCAAGCAGTCTTGAAGCATTAGCCAATCAGCTGTGATAGTTTAATTTTCTTAAAATAAAATTTTTCTTCATTTTTTTCTATGAACTATTTTTTATTACCATCAGATGTTTCTCTAGGTTTATAGATTTAGGTAATGTTAAGTAATTACATTAAAATAAGTTCAGAAATTTTGAAATATCAGAAACAAAATTTGTACTGTGCAGGTAGAAAGAAGCATGGAACAGTGGTCTACATTAAAAAAAAAAATCTCTGTTTTTATGACTGAGAAATAGAATACTGATTTCCTGGAAACTTGATTATCATTTAGTTCATTTCCTTGTCATTGAATCAGTTTTTCTGTAATAAAACAATTACCAATTAAACTACAGACATTCATTTGCTGGTAACTGCAGTAGAATCAAAGAAATGAGATAGTATGGTAAAATCACTAAAGGGGAGAGAACAAACCAAACTCCTGTGAATCAGTAGGTGAAGAACAGACGCTGGCGTTAAATAGGACACATGTTGAGAACTATAACTAGAATGTCTTACACTGAAACTCGGAGGGGCATGGAAATAAAAGGCAGACCAAAAAACACAGAGAAGGACTTAGAGAGTAAAGTTGAAAAAAATGGGGAAGACATAGGGCTGCATGCGAAAGCGATAGGACGACATAATCTGAGCTGGTTGAGGGCCTCTGCTCCAGTGGGGAGATACAAAGCAGAAGAAAGACGAAGAATTGTCATTGAATGTGCCAGATTTATATCAAACTTATAACAGTTGATAGATTTGCATTCTTTAACTTCTGATTTGATTACTTCACAGGCTCGTCTCATGGGTGTAATCGGTGTTACTCGTGGTTTTGGTGACCATGGTCTTGTTGTACCAAATACAGACATTCACGTGAAGCCATTTATGACAGCAGTTCCAGAGGTAAATATCATATTTTGTGAGTCAAGTTTAAAATAAAAATACTAGCACAGTCTAGTGCTTCCGACAGCAGTTCCAGAGGTAAATATCACAGTTTGTGAGTAAAGTTTGAAATAAAAATACTAGAACCCGTCTAATGTTTTGTGTGAAAGGTGCAAAAAATACCATGGACGGATAGAACAGTTTAGGCAGGGTGAGTGGGGAACTAAGTTAAACCCGCTAACATGAACTCATTTAAGAACACTTAGTTAAAATGAACAAAATATTGGTCCCAGCAGGAATATTTTATTATTAGTTTCCGGTTGGCATATCTGAAAAAAAAAATGTATTTTATGGTCGGTCCAAAAAAGAATAGACCCACTGCCTCCCTAACAAATATGTTGTAAAAAGAGACTAATTGGATATTTTTTCCTTTGAAGTTGGAAAACATCTGTCTGAGCAGCGAGGAACTAACAGTCTGCATACAAGTAAACCAGATCTGTAAAAAAAAAAATCTGCAGGTGAAGTTCTGTAACAAGACTTAGGTGCAGAAGTGGCAAAACAACCAGAACTTTCCACTAGAATTTACAGCTCGTGAATGCTAGGAAGAGGTATTATTTGTGTTTTTTTTTCTCTGTTTCAGACAACTTGATGCAGATTCATTACATTTGTCAAAGTAGTGACTTTGTGAATAGATTGGTTGTTTTATTTTCAAGGAAAATGTGATCTGAATGATTTGGTTGTTTATTTTCATGAGAAACTTTCTATCATTCTAGGTTCGAGTGTTCAACCTGGCTGACAGAGACATCAAGGAGGATGATGTAATGGTTATGGGCTGCGATGGTCTGTGGGATATGTTGAGCAACGAACAAGTGGGCTTGGCTGTGAAGGCATCACTGGCCGTGTCACCTGGAGAAAATAGCTTAGACAGGTGTGTTTTTCAATTGATTACCAAGCTTTGTGTCTGTCTCATTGTATTTCCCTAAGAGACTTCTCATCGACTAATCATAGATGTATTACCAAATGTTGGATATGCTTTGGGAAAGTTTGTATTATTTTTCACTCTCTCTTCCTCCCATCTTTCCCTCATTTAATCACCTAAAAGTAGTTAGGCTGTATACAAATATATATATATAAACTGGGAATAATAGAATAGATGTATGTAATGTTTTTGTTGTTGCAAATTTCAAAAAGGGGTAATGACATTATGCATAGAAATACTCTGTGGAAAGCTGTATAGACGGTTGAATGTGCAATGAGGATAATCTGTCGGCTAACTAGCTGTATAGGACAGTTGAGTTGTAAGGTGCTGAATGGATTAATAATGCAACAGTAAAAAGTATCAGCAATTAAGATGCCATGTAATTTTATCAGGTTCAGATCCTCGGTAAGGTCAGTTTTTTCTATTGAGGCAAAGATACAATCCTAATCTTCACAGTCCATAGTGGCAGCACTATCCATGTGGCCATAAAACCTCAGGCACCAAGACTAACCTGCCACTGCAGAAGGGGTAAATACTGGCAGCAGGCAGTTTTGACAGTATTAAATATGAGGGCTGCTTTCTTTTCTTGAAAAGAGGCAACTCACACTAAGTAACAGTAAGAAATGGTTGATGATATACTAAGTAACAGTAAGAAATGGTTGATGATATACTAAGTAACAGTAAGAAATGGTTGATGATATACTAAGTAACAGTAAGAAATGGTTGATGATACACTAAGTAACAGTAAGTAATGGTTGATGATATACTAAGTAACAGTAAGAAATGGTTGATGATATACTAAGTAACAGTAAGAAATGGTTGATGATACACTAAGTAACAGTAAGAAATGGTTAATGATACACTAACAGTAAAAAATGGTTGATGTTACACTAAGTAACAGTAAGAAATGGTTGATGATACACTAAGTAACAGTAAGAAATGGTTGATGATACACTAAGTAGCAGTAAGAATTGGTTGATGGTAACTTTCGACACAGAAATTTAATGTTTCCTTAAAGAATCCACTTGAAACCAGTATATACATATTGCTGTTCTATCTAAGAAACTGAGATATTTGATTTCATCATTTAAAGTTCATTTGTTTTCTCTGCCTCAGGTACACAAGAGTTGCACATCAGTTGGTACTTATGGCAAGGGGAGAGAAAACAGGAAGAGGATGGAAGATGAAAAATGGTCAAGAAGCTTCATTTGATGATATTTCTGCCTTTGTTATCCCCCTTCATCGTTGCTTGGATACGTCTTTCAAGAAATGATGGCTGCTAGTCAGACTGACATTTAACAGAGTGCAGAAACTTTCATAATTCTTAGCTCTGCTAGATTATTGAGATGCATAACATTGAGCAAAATGTTGAAAGCTTTTCTAGCTTTGCTAGAATATTGAAATGCATAACATTGAGTAAAATGTTAGAAAGTGTTCTTTGTATCGTTAGGATATTGAGATGCATAACATTGAACAAAATGTTGAAAGCTTTCTTGGTATCACTAGGATATTGAGATGCATGACATTAAGTAAAATGTTGAAATGTGTTCTTTGTATCACTAGGATATTGAGATGCATAACACTGAGCAAAATGTTGAAAGCTTTCTTGGCTTTGCTAGAATATTGAGATACCTAACATTGAGTAAAATGTTGAGAGCTTTCTTGGCTTTGCTAGAATATTGAGATACCTAACATTGAGTAAAATGTTGAGAGCTTTCTTGGCTTTGCTAGAATATTGAGATACCTAACATTGAGTAAAATGTTGAATGCTTTCTTGGTATTGAGATTCATGACATTGAACATTGTTCTAAGAGCTTTCTTAGCTTTCACAGGAATATTGAGACTATTGATATTAAGCAGAGTGCTGAAAGCATTTTTAGCTTGACTGGAATATTGAGATGCCTGACACTGAGCAAAGCCATGAAAGCTTTCTTAGCTCTGCTAGAATATTGAGATATATAACACTGAGCAGAGTGCTGAAAGCATTCATAGCTTTGCTAGAATATACAGGCACAAATGAGTTTGTTAATGAAACATAGGTTGCAGTTCTTTGCTGAAAGGGAACATGGGTTATTATAGGGTAATAATGATTATTTTTAAATATAAAAAAAAAATTAACATTGTTTGCACGACATGTTATTCATATGGGAACAAGGCTTGCAGAATGGGCCATTTAATGAGAGAAATGGCAGGAAGCAATATTGTGACCAATTATTGAAAGGATTGTTATTTACAAGGGACCAAGGGTTGCCAGAAATGTGAAAGGAACAAGGGTTGTAAGAAATGTGAAGGGAACAAGGGTTGCCAGAAATGTGAAAGGAACAAGGGTTGTTAGAAATGTGACAGGAACAAGGGTTGCAAGAAATATGGAAGGAACAAGGGTTGTTAGAAATGTGAAGGGAACAAGGGTTGTAAGAAATGCGAAGGGAACAAGGGTTGCAGGATGGGCCATTTGAGGAGAGCAATGGCAAGAAGTAATAATGGGACCAATGATTGGAAGGATTGTTATTGACAAGGGACCAAGGGTTGCAAGAAATGACAAGGGGTTCTGGCCGATGCTCGACACTCAGAAGAAAGGCAAGACGGAAGTTTCATCAGAATGCTACTGGCACCATTAGTATTTAAACTCTGCGCCGGCTGTTGAAGATGGAATGGAGTGCTTATTGGAATGCCCAGAGTGCTGTGATGTCGGTTCTTGAATCAACTTACCCTAGGGCAGTGGGTCTTTTTTTTTTTTTTTCATCTCCATAAAATGGAATCCCGGGTCCCACATGTGGAAAGATGATTAAATAGTACCAGACATGCATTTTTAGTTTTAAAGGTGATAAGGGTTTTAAAAAGGTAAAGAACCATTTACCATGTCTTCATGCCCATTGGGCATATAGGGCCAGACCTGTATTTGATAGACCAGTCAGCACGAGTAGGGTGATATGATCAGCACCACACCAGCCACATTTACTTCACGGGACTTTCCCGGGTACCTATTTAAGGCTGGGTTGACCTGGAAGCCAAGGTCAGTTTTGGAAAAAGTCAGGCTCCATCAGGATCTGAACCCACGACCTTAAGATCCGCAGGCTAGTTTCTAGCCGCTACAACGTGGCGGCTCCCAATAAGAGTTTTTCAAGTAAGTATTTACTGTAAGTTAAAACTGCAGAAGTTGCAGCAACTGTCGGTGTAAATAAATCACAGAAAAATCAGATTATTTGCTTTTCTGTCTTCCCAGATTTGTGCAGTGTGCTGTACATTTTCTGTATATTCAGTGACCTGGCTAAAATCTCTAGTATCAGTTGAAGGTTAAACCCATTGAAGCTTGATGTACAAGTGTAAGATACATTGTTGTTACATACATTTGTCATTTTTCAAAAATCACATGAAATGTTTATATGATTGATTTCCACTTAGCATTGCATATTTTCAATAAAATTTGTTTACTGCTTCAAGGGTTTGTATGTTTTGACAGAATGTGTACTTTATTTTCTCATGTGAGACCTTTTCTGTCTGAAATTTTGTTTTGATTCGTCTTCTGCCTTCTATCCCCTAACGGAGCATATCAACCAACTCACACCAAGTTCTGTCCTTTGCTATTGTATGAAGCACTTCCCATGTCTTCCCCATCTTTTTAACTTCTCTCTCTGGCTCCTTTCTCCATGTGTTTTTTCTTCTTCTTTTTTTCTATGTCCCTGCGGGTTTCAGTGCAAAAACATTTTTTGCTTTAAGGTAAAAAAAATAATTCCATTTGTGTTTACTGGTGTGTAAAGTATCTCATTTCTTGTTATAGTGTAATGGGGGAGGGAAAGTGGTTGACAAGAGTAATCACTTTTCTTTAGTCTTTCATTCACCAGAATCATTTAGTTTTACTGGTACCCCTTTTATAAGGGTAGATTGACTGTACAGAGTCATGCTGATTGGAGAGTCATGCTGACTGTAGAGTCATGCTGACTGGAGAGAAGAACCATGAGACTGAACCTTGACAACTCTGCTAGTAGAGGTGCACTAACTATTATACCATTCCAACATATGAAGATGTTTAACACTGTTTTATGGTTTATTGTTAGCCTGTTGAGCGTTGATGCACTCCAAATGTTGATGAACTCTTTCAGCCCCAAACAACACATCACACCAGCGTGTCATATATTGTTTTGTTTTTGGTAGGGTATACTATAGACATCTGACATAACCAATGCCTCTTTCCAGTAGCTTAATGTTTCTACAAGACAGGGGGCGTGCAACATTATTTTGGGGATCTGATGGGGGAAAAAACAAATTGGTATCCTTGATATGGCTAGTTTACTTGAATTGTTGACCTAACCGCACAGCACCATATACAAGTCTAACCATGTCGCACCAGCAAGGCTCGTTTTCTGACTTTACATATTTACAGGTTTTTGATGACATAACATCTATGGGCAGTTGCCAAATATGCAGCTTTGGAAGTGTATGCAACTGTCTAGTTTTTAGACATAGTGGGTATGTTCTTCTTTTCATTCGTCTGAGCGACATAACTACGTTTTGCTTGTTTACAGCACAGCTGCGATATTTGTGCCTTTCGGCCAACACATCCGATTTCACTGAATATTTGTTGACCAGGTGAACATCCCGGCTAGTCTTATAGGCCATGATGTAGCCTCATTCTTTATTGTGAAAGTTTATGCATGTGTATAGACAGTGTATTTTAATTTAGAAATTTGTTTTGAACTCTTTAATAAGGGCACTGGTGAGGTCATGATGGGAACAAGATTTTAGCTGAAATGTACTTCGACTCATGCCTATTTTCATACACTGGTATTGAATGAATTACAAGGACTATTTGAACAACGCTTCTTGTAATTAAATTCATTGAAGAAAAAAAACCAGACTGAAATGTTTTAAGTATATTTAATAAGAAGGAATCCATTGAAGTCAGCAATGAGAACATACTACATGAGAGTAGAATCACCAAGAGGTAGGGGATGACCAAGAAGATGTTTTGAAGGAGTCACTGATACCTTGAGACTCCACAATGTTACAACATACCGGGCAACCGAGCGTTGCACCCTGGCTCGGAAGCTAGTCATTTATTAACTCTTTGAGTCCCAGGGGGTTTAGCATCACAGGCCCAAGGGGTAGTCAAAAGAGACGTTAAATTGGCGCATCATGCGTTCATTGGGCCTCTAGGTAGGAACGTATGATGCGTTCCTTGGTACTCAAAGAGTTAACCTCCGACGCTTAGCGGCAGAATATGGACAAAAAATACAGAAAAAAGATTCAATCTAGATCACTGATGTCCACAACTATTATTAGAAGGCAATAGTTCACCTTTTTTTTCCTCTTTAGGCACAAGAGCGTTAAAAAAGTAAATATTAAGTGGCACATCAAGTGTATCATGTAAGACTTATGTTTTAGGTAGACCAAACAGCCCTTGATGAATGATGTGGTCAGCATCATCTGGCTGCCTTTACTTCCCAGGGAATCACCTGGTACCCATTTTAACCAACAGAGTACATGTTCCATATCAGGGCTATTTAGCTAAGTTTTTACAGGGGTCACAATTTTGAAAATGAGGATCGTCACGGGCCAGAGGCCGGAGTTGCAACATAGAATTATCATTAATACAATACAAATTATATTTATCCGTGGGCCAGATTTGACCCTTGGGCAGCCTGTTAAATAGCCCTGTTCTATATCATCATCCGTTTGTCCCCTTTATGCATCACACAGGGCTCACAGTAGATTACTTAGTTCTTTTCTATCCATTACAACCCTTTTATTATCATATAAGGCAGTGATTCCCAAGCTGTGCGCCGCCGCGACCTCTTTACAGGGGCGACGTGAAATATTCGAAGAGATACCATTTTTGTTATCTCTTACATACGAATAGTCATACTTTTACTTAGGTTAGGGCGCTGTGGAAAACATTTTAATTGAAAAAAGGCGCCATGACTAAGAAGAGTTTGGGAAACTGATCTAAGGGGATCCAGTCAGGCACATCTTATGTTATCAGTGTTTGTTGTAAAGTTTCCAATGGATGCTTCATTTCCTGAATCCATTTTCTATTTCTTTTGTGGGAAAAAAGCAGAGGACAGACTAAAAGATTAAAACCCCATCAAGATTGACATGGGCAGGGAAAGAACACAGATCTGATCTGTGATTTTTCTGGGATAATGAACGGCGATTGCCTACACTTATTGGCATTATTTGGGTGTTTGTAAAGTCTGACTACAATCTGAGTTAGTAGAACAAATGCACCCAAAAAAAAGTACATGACATCATAAAAAAAAGTGCCCTGCCATCAGTAGCGAAACAGTATGCAGTGAATGGCTGTCGTCTCCTTGAGTAATTCTTTGCCCTTTAAACAGAATGATATTATCAGTGGAAGCAGTCAGAATTACCATTGAGGAAGTAACAACATACATGTTGCAGAAGGTATCTGACAATATGAAGAGACGTGTACAGTCATGTCTTGAAGCCCACGGTGGACATATCAAAGACCTGTTATAATGAATAAATTATTAGTACTTTCCAGCTTTTCAAAAACAGTATTAGACCATAACTATGACTATTGTAACTAATGTAATGAATTTTTTAAGCACATGTTTTGATGACTTCATGTAGTTGGTTTTTTTTTAAATTTGTTCTGCAAACAAAGGGTAGTGAGACTTTACAAACACCCTGTACATGATTTTGATGATTTATCTAGCCACTTTGAAAGTGCTGCCCTTATAATTTACTCTTGGGCATTCGATATGAAACTGTCTGGGGCTGAAAGAGTTAAATCTATATTATTCTAGGCAGCCTCTTGAAAAGTATTGTTTCATAGTGTTCATTCATATGCACAAGTTATGTAAACAGAAGAAGACATTGTCATATTCACCTGACATTTAAAGAAAATGATATTTCCTTTTCCTTATTTGAATGATCTCTTGGTTTACATAAATTTCACAACTGCACTGTTTCATATCCATTATGGTGTAAACTGGAGACAGTTACTTGTTACCAAATGTGTCTTGGAATACAAGATGCCAAAATATGTATTATATACACATGCTTCTTTAACTGGATTACCTTTGTCAATGATATGGCTTTGTTACGATGGCATCTCTGTTTCTGGTGTACCTGTGTTTAGATGTAGCTTTGTTACAAATGCATCTCTTGCTAGAGTACCTTTGCTGATGATGTGGTTTGGTTATGAATGTATCTGTGTTACTGATTATGTCTGTTACTAGTATGTGTGTGCTGATGGGCCTCTCTTACTGATAGTTTTCCTATATCTCTGTTACCGGTGTTCCTCTGTTATGACAGTATATTTGTTACAATTTGAATGGGAAGTAAAAAATGCCTTCATTACAACCGTACATCTGTAACTGGAAACTACTGATGTACCTCCCATACTGGCTAATGGTTAATGCAGAGTCAACATGATAGTACCCTGGGAGAACTGATCAATGCTCTGTATGCCTGTCTTGGCGGAAATCAGAAAATGTACATGCTGAGTGCTCCAGGAACATTCTGATTGTTCCAGGAGCATGCTGATTGTTCCAGGCACATGCTGATTATAAATAATTAGAATTCATCTCCCATACATCGCACTTTGCCAGTACTGCAGTTAAAATCAAAGTTCATATTCAGACTGCATCTGTTGATGAATTTTCAACCAGCAGTCACTCATAAATAGTCTTCCCAACTTGTCCCTCGCACATTGTGGATGTATCCCTGTCTTGGCAGATATCAGAAAGTACATGCTGAGTGCTTCAGGAACATGCTGATTGTTCCAGGAACATGCTGAGTGCTCCAGAAACATGCTGAGTGCTCCAGGCACATGCTGATTGTTCCAGGAATGTGCTGATTGTTCCAGGAATGTGCTGATTGTTACAGGAACATGCTGAGTGCTCCAAGAACATGCTGAGTGCTCCAGGAATATGCTGAGTGTTCCAGGAACAAGCTGAGTGTTCCAGGAATGTGCTGATTGTTCTGGGAACATGCTGATTGTTCTGGGAACATGCTGATTGTTCCAGGAACATGCTGATTGTTCCAGGCACATGCTGATTGTTTCAGGCATATGTTGATTATAAATAATCAGAATTCACCTCCCATACATCGCACTTTGCCAGAACTGCAGTTAAAATCAAAGTTCATATTCAGACTGCATCTGTTGATGAATTTTCAACCAGCAGTCACTCATAAATAGTCTTCCCAACTTGTCTCTCGCATATTGTGGATGCTGTTGATGCTCTTAAAGCCAAAAGGTAGCTGCCCACAAATATCGAGCAAAGACTACTAATACTTCTATTCTACGGTCTGGTCCTTTCACCCATTGAATACGCTCTGGCCATCCTCACTGTCAGTGCTACCCAGATTGAAAGACTCGAAAAGGTGCAAAATGAAGCCATGCGCATTATTTTGGGATGTACAAGAGACACATCCTGTGAAGCAATGAGGTATCTACTTGACTTTCCAACAATGAACCAAAGGATCAGGATGTGGAGGGCTCGGGCATACCTCAAAATATGTGCTGATAAGAAACACCCACTGCATCAAGCGCTTTTTAGTGAAAAGGGCGACAGACTGAAGAGGGGAAAATCGTGGCTAGGTCGGGCAGAAGATGTTATTAGGCAAATATGCAGCCTAACCGACATCATACCTGGTGCAGAATGGATACCTGTGCCTCAGGCGTTTATTTGTACATTTTCCTGTATTGTCACACTCAACAGGCGATGTAGAGAAGAGAATCCTGTTGCTGTTAATGCAGAGGTCAACGCTCTCATCGGTGAAAATTCAGACGAAGCAGATGCACTAATCTATACAGACGGATCCGTTATACGCCAAAGAAGAAGCGCATGGGCATTTACAGCACGCTCAGCGGGCAGAACAGTCAAAGAAGCCAACGGTGCCTTCTCCATGACAACCAGCAGCATGACGATGGAGGTGATGGCAGTGACGCAAGCGTTTGCCTGGCTTGAAACACAAAAATACACCCGCATATGTATACTCAGTGATTCAATGAGTATGATCCGGAGGGTTCAGGCAGGTTCAGTGCGAAGACAATGGCTTGAATCATTACAGAAGTCCACTGTGCGTGGAGTCACCTTTATTTTTGTTCCGGGACACGCAGGCGTCGATGGAAATGAAAGAGCTGACAGGTTGGCTGGATCTGCTATCACTACCGACGGTCGGCCTATGGATCATGCTGATATTATCAATGCCCTCAGAGAAATGGGAAGGATAGAGGACTTTGGTGGCAGTGAATCCACATCACTCGCCAGAATGGCAGACTTGGGAATTAAGATCGGCACAGCAAAAAACGAGACGCACACCGGACACATCAGAAGACTTGTTAATCAACATAGAACTGGTACTATTAGCCATCGGACGTTGGGGTTCATACTGAGGGGAGGATCTGAGCACCTATGGACATGTCCGGAGTGCAATGACGATAACCCAACTAACTAACTAACTAACTAACTAATTACAGGGTAAATAAACAGAAGTAGCGCCAACCTACCAAGCATGTCCTACAGGACAATTAAGCAGAAAAAGTCAACTAACTATTAACAAGAATAAACCATTTGACTAAGACAAATCTATCTAGATTCTAGATCTGAGTTTATCTAGAAAATGTGTGAAGCTGTGTGGAGAAAACTGAAAGCAGTTTGAGCATTAGAAACAAGATGAATAATACAGGGAGGACATGGAGTGAACTTCAGTAGATGACAGAGATTAGAGATTTTGATATAAGTTGTTCAAGGGCTTGTGCTCTAGTTGAGATATGGCACAAGGTAGGGTTTTTGATGTGAGTTGGTCAAGGACCTAGGCTCCAGCAGAGATGGCACAAGGTAGAAGGTTTGACATAAGCTGGTCAAGGTCCTTTGCTCCAGTAGAGAGGACATAAGGTAGAAGGTTTGACATAAGCTGGTCAAGGTCCTATGCTATAGTAGAGATGGCACAAGGTAGAAGGTTTGACATGAGTTGGTCAAGTTCCTATGCTCTAGTAGAGATGACACAAGGTAGAAGGTTTGACATGAGTTGGTCAAGTTCCTATACTCCAGTCGAGATGGCACAAGGTAAAAGGTTTGACATGAGTTGGTCAAGGTCCTATGCTCCAGTCGAGATGGCACAAGGTAGGTTTGACATGAGTTGGTCAAGTTCCTATGCTCCAGTAGAGATGGCACAAGGTAGAAGGTTTGACATGAGTTGGTCAAGTTCCTATGCTCCAGTAGAGATGGCATAAGGTAGAAGGTTTGACATGAGTTGGTCAAGTTCCTACGGTATAGTGGTGGAATCTTACCAAAAAAAAATAATTTGTTTAAAACATTGGCAACTTTGAATCTGCTTTAACAATAGTGAAAAGACAGAAAATGTGATGGCAAAGGCATATAATAAGATCTACTGGCCTCTCCAAAACCGTACTACAGGGCTTGGCACAGGGAAGAGGCAGGCCAGTACAAACCTGGATACAGAATTTGGCTGATTAGATGGGCTTCAGACAGCAGACATCAAATCCAGTGTGTTTGACCAACAGAGGCGGAGGGAACTGATCAGGCAGTCAGCAGCAACTGGTTATCAAACAACATGTGATGTTAAAGTGACTGTGATAATGAGGATGATACAAAACGGTTACTTATGGGTCAGCTCATTACACATTATATAAAGATGAAATATAGTTACAATCTTAAATCAATGCTTAATTCTAAACAATGGATTATAAAATATGAATGCTGTAGATCAGTATTTCTTCTTCTTTGCGTCCGGTTTCATATGCTCAGATCAGATCATCAAGTGGGTTACCTCTGTGAACTCACATGTCATCTTCAGGTAATTCATGGTTCCCCATAGCTTGTTCTGCACACTTTGCTTTTGAGGCCAGTTTTTTTTTCTCGAGTTGTAAGTAGACTGGGCAGGTCTGCAGAATATGCTCAGGTGTTTGTGGTCCTGTTTGACAGGCACACTGTGTGTACTGTACAGTCTTTATTTTGTGCGTGTAGTAGTTGAGCCTGCAGTTTCCTAGCTCAAAATTTGAGACAAGTGGATATTCACATTTCACAAATGATCATTCTTCTTCTTCTTCTTCACCCTCACTAGTTGTAAACTGCAGCAGAAAGTTCTGATTGTTTGCCCTTCTGCTAGTATTCAGTCTTGTTCTAGAACTTGAGTTGTGTCTGCGTATCCATTTTACAGATCTGATTTATTTGTATGCAGATTGTTGGTTCCTCGCTTCTCAAGCTGCCCACTGGCTTTAAAGGAAACAACCCTAATTAGTTGCTATTTAGAGGAACAATGGGTCTATATTTCTTCATCTTCTTCTTTTCTCTATTCCCGGAATGCCTCCTAGTGTCAAGGCAGGAAGAGACCTCTGGAACGAGCTCTACCGTTCTCTTCATATATAGTAATTTTCAGTGTCTCCGATATTTCAGCGCTCCATATTTTTCATGGTCGACTTTTGGCTCTGTTACCACTGTATCTGTATAACACTGTTGTTTATGGTACCCTAAGAATATTACCTGTTGTTTTTCCCCTCAAAATAGGGCTCCAGATCTCACAACAGGGGCACATGGTCATTGATTTTGTTTGTAAGTTTGATAGGGAATTCAGTCCAGCTCATGTTTCCCAGCCCATCTATACATTGGCTGACCTTTCATTCATACTTTCTCAGACTCTTCTACGTCTGAGGGGTATCACGTTGTCTTGCCTGCAGTTACATCAGCGCTGATGTTGTGTGTTCTATACTACACGCCAACACAGCTTTTAATGATCCCAGAACATCTAGCACTGGCCCTAACTCAAACCCCCCTACCCACAGCCTGAGCCTAGGTCATGCGAGAGACTCTTTTAGAAGAAAGCAGTACAATATGACACCCCTCTAACATAGATAAGACTGAGAAAGTGTGTAGATGGGCCGAGAAACATAATCAGGTCCAGGAATTCTAACAGGTTGAATGTGGGATGGATCTTTGCTCGTAAATTTTGTAAATAGAAAAATACTTATTCACGATTCTGTAATCACTTTGTTTGAAGAACAAAGCCTAAAAAAAGATCACTTCATTATGTTTTTTGACGAATGTCTCATGTTGTTATCATAAGATTGTTTTCCCAGAGATATTATGAAAACTAACTCGTGTCATATTTTGTTACACATGAATTTATATTTACATTTATGTTTCACATTAGTATATTTTCGTTCTCATTATACAGTATGTGGGGAAGAATACAAAGTGATATTTGAGTTAACTGGTCTAGTTACAAATTTATTTCTTCTTAAGGTTCCGTTCTAATTTTTATAGTTATGGCCGACACATTATCTGAGATTACACAGTTGAATCTTTTTAATTGCTCTAAGTGAAGTTAAAAAAAAATTTATGTTAGTGACACATCAAGTTAAAGGTTAAAGATAAATGAGCTGAATTTGAACTCATGTCACTAAGTCTGTCTCCTTAAAATGGAGTGTTGTACAAAGCGTGAACTCCCTAGCTTTAGCAATGATCCCCAGGGATTGCCATAAAAATTGGCACCTGTGGACTAAACAATGCAGCTGTAAAACCGACCTATGATTTTCAGAGTGAGGCAAAGGGCTTGACCACTTTGCCGAAGACACCCCATGTCTACCAACGGCATGTCAGGTATTGGAGGGTAGACACATATTTTTATGGACCAACTGCAATTTGAAGGCTAATGTGGTCGACATCACACTGACTGCCTTTATCTCACAGGATGTTTTTCCTAGTACCCAGTTGAGGCTGGGTTTAACTGCTGTACTGTTGCTTTAAAATACTCAAATATAAAAAATAAAACAAAAGAAACGTACTTAATGTAACTAAATAAACTCTTCCTGAGGGAAAGCTAACAGATACATTTGAAATTTAAAAAATATAACAATAGGAAAAAAAGGGATTAAAGAGGTGAGGATGCCCAAAAGAAACCCTGAAATGAACATTCATGAGAGAGTCCTAAGCTGCTGGACTAGATTCTATCCATGATAATGAACTGATTGCACAGGATGGAAAGGAGTGGAGAAATAGACTTATGTGACACATAATGGCACAACAAGAAAATGAATAAATGAAAATATCTATATCTATATATGGAGGAGAAGAAACTATTCTGTTGCTAGTCATATTTAAATTCCAGATTGTAAAAAATCCAAAGTTAAAGCTGCTTTAATGCTGCTTTGAGGTAGTTTATTATTTGATATCCGTCTAATAAATGTGTGGTTGGATTATAGTTATCTTACAACAGGCTTCTTAATGCTATGCAATCTTTGACACTCCAGTGTGAATTTCAGTGTCGCAAATTACACGTAACAAACACTTTACTGTGGAAACTCACACAAGTTAATCTAGTAGATTTTCTACAGTACTTGCAATGTTTGGCATTCAACAAACCATCGTTCATTCCTTTCCATTAACATTAACCCATCTGACTGTTTTTCTCCTTCCACCTCGCAGTATCTTTAATTTGATCTGTTTGGTGCATTAGGTTTTCCTTAGTGTCTTTTAAATATTACGTCTTGTCTTTTCCTCCCTGTGTATGTTATTTTGACTGATGTCAACACTCTTAATGATTCTGTGAAAACAAAATGATTTGATTGTATAAAACAACATGTTTTAAGTCTATATTTAAACAAGTGCAAGAAAAGAGGTATCATTACTTTATTAGAAAAGAAACACGCGATGGTTTTTTTGTGTGTTTTTTTTTGTTTGAGTTTCATAACTTCTTTCGTTGTTTTGTATTTTTATACTTGAAATGTAGGAACATTTAAAAAAAATTTAAACAGTGGACATTATTATTTACACCAGTGGGAATTGTGTTAAAGGGGATGGTTATGTTTTAGATCTTATTGTGATTAATTTGAGTTGCCTTGCAGTTGACACATCTTGACAATTGACACAGCCCAACACTTGACACGTCCTGATATTTTTTTTAAAAAGCCTGAGGCCAACTCACATAACCTGACAGCTGCTATAACCTGGCAGTTGATACAATCTGACAGTTGAAACAGCCTGACAGTTGACACAGCCTGAGAGGTGAAACAGCATGAGAGGTGACACAGCCTGACAGTGACAGTTTCAATGGCCAGGACAAATGACACAGACTGACATTTCACACAGCCAAACAGTTGACACAGCCAAACAGTTGATACAGCCAAAAAGATGACACAGACTGACAATTCACACAGTCAAACAGTTGACACAGACTGACAGTTCATGCAGCCAAACAGTTGACACTGTCTGACAGTTGATACAACCAAACAGTTGATACAACCAAACAGTTGATACACACTGACAGTTCACTCAGCCTGACAGTTCACACAGCCTGACAGTTCACACAGCCTGACAGTTCACACAGCCTGACAGTTCACACAACCAAACATTTGACACAGACTGAAAGTTCACAGAACCAAACAGTTGATACAACCAAACAGTTGACACAGACTGACACTTTATACAACCAAAAAGTTGATACAGACTTACAGTTCATACAACCAAAAAGTTGAGACAGACTGACAGTTCACACAATTAAACAGTTGACACAGACTGACAGTTGATACAGACTTGCAGTTGACACAGCCAGATAGTTGACACATGCTGACAGTGGACACAGCCAAACAGTTGACACATACTGACAGTTGACACATACAGACAGTTGACACATACTGACAGTTGACACAGACTGACAATACTGACAGTTGACACAGCCAGATAGTTGACACATGCTGACAGTTGACACATACAGACAGTTGACACAGCCAGATAGTTGACACATGCTGACAGTTGACACAGCCAGATAGTTGACACATGCTGACAGTTGACACAGCCAGATAGTTGACACATGCTGACAGTTGACACATACAGATAGTTGACACATGCTGACAGTTGACACAGCCAGATAGTTGACACATGCTGACAGTTGACACATACAGACAGTTGACACATACTGACAGTTGACACAGACTGACAATACTGACAGTTGACACAGCCAGATAGTTGACACATGCTGACAGTTGACACATACAGACAGTTGACACAGCCAGACAGTTGACACATACAGACAGTTGACGCATACAGACAGTTGACACAGCCAGATAGTTGACACATACAGACAGTTGACACAGCCAGACAGTTGACACATACAGACAGTTGACACATGCTGACAGTTGACACAGACTGACAATACTGACAGTTGACACAGCCAGATAGTTGACACATACTGACAGTTGACACAGACTGACAATACTGACAGTTGACACAGCCAGATAGTTGACACATGCTGACAGTTGACACAGCCAGATAGTTGACACATGCTGACAGTTGACACATACAGACAGTTGACACAGCCAGACAGTTGACACATGCTGACAGTTGACACAGCCAGATAGTTGACACATGCTGACAGTTGACACATACAGACAGTTGACACAGCCAGATAGTTGACACATGCTGACAGTTGACACAGCCAGATAGTTGACACATGCTGACAGTTGACACAGCCAGATAGTTGACACATGCTGACAGTTGACACCGCCAGATAGTTGACACATGCTGACAGTTGACACATACAGACAGTTGACACAGCCAGATAGTTGACACATGCTGACAGTTGACACATGCTGACAGTTGACACATGCTGACAGTTGACACAGCCAGATAGTTGACACATGCTGACAGTTGACACAGCCAGATAGTTGACACATGCTGACAGTTGACACAGCCAGATAGTTGACACATGCTGACAGTTGACACAGCCAGATAGTTGACACATGCTGACAGTGGACACAGCCAGACAACTGACACATACTGACAGTTATCCAGTCAGTATTCATTAGAGACAGTACACTTCTCTGTCCCGTTGTTCATAATTGTCTTCATGAGATGTCAATAAAGGGTGATAAACTTCAGAAACTGAAAGCCTGGAACAGGTCCAGCCCTGACTCAATATTCAATCTGTTGTAATTGCTTACCATTAAACAATGTTATGGACAGTAACAAAAGATGGAGCAACAGCTGAAGTTGGTAAGATTCTAGAACTTGGGTTGGCTCAGTTTCATGGTTGTTATTATTATCATGACATCATCAGTAGTGTACAAATAATGGGAAAGATATCAGGTAATTAAAGCAGAATAGAATAAAAAAAAAAGTTGCCTCAAATGTTGTTCACATTTATAATGTGTTTGTTCACTGTGAGATACCATAAATGGAATTAACATGTACATAACAAGTGCGTTGCCACGTTGACCTCATGCAAATTTGACGCATACAGTTTTTGCCAACCTTCATTTGGTCTAGCAAGGGGAGGGAGGGGTCGAGAGGGAGAGGAGCGGGTTATAAACCCATTGATCTAGTGCAGAACCAATCCAAGCATTAATTGGCTGTTGTGGTTTTTATGGGTAAATTTTACATTCAGTAGTTTGCTATGTCTGTGGTTAAGTCGATGCGAACGCTTCGTAATGCCGGGTTCGATCCCAGCTGCGGAACACGCGCCTTGCGTTGGTTTCGACAGTGGTATCAAGAAAGCCGACCGTCTAGGGAGAAATGGCAAACTACTGGACGTAAATTTGCCTAGAAAACCCACACAACATCTAGGGGCTGCTAGGGTTGATTCTGCAACGTCCTGTAAAGCTTAAGCAACTAACCTTGGTTTGCTATGCTATGCCGCTGTCGAAACCAACGCGAGACAAATCGTCCGCAGCTGGGATCGAACTTAGCTCACCGGCATTACGAAGCATGTTCGCAACGCCTAAACCACAGACGCGTTTGCAACGCTTAAGCCACAGACACCGACAACCCATAAAAGCATGCCGTAGAAGGCGACTAATTAGGGATGTGCAGATATTGCAGCCTAGCTGTAAACCACAGCATAGCGTGCCTCCTGCACTTCAAAGAATAAACTCAGAAAAAGGATCAATGAGATGTCTTAGCCATTGGGTGACTGGTTAACCAGAATCATCATCATTGCATCTGGGACACACCGGTTTGTTTTGTCTGCGGTTAAGTCGTGGTATTTAATATGGCCGGAAGCCGGCTTAAGTGTGAACTGGTGAAATACTGTAATAATTCACGCGCGCGCGCGTGTGTGTGTAGCCAACTTATCGTGCTCGATTACCTCCATCAACGGCAAAATGCATTTCTGGTGGTGACCAGTGTTGCCACTTTTCTTTGACAAAAAATATCCAAAACGGTGTCAAAAAAGATCTAAAAAGATCTAAATCTGCGTGGAAAAGATCTAGAAAAAACATCCAAATTGAAAAAGTCAAAAATTACATAGCTTTTGTTATGACTTACCCTACATAATCATGTCCTCACCTTAACTGATGTCTGCCTCACAAGATCCACAGGATAAACCTAGCTTGGATAATGAAGTTGAAGCTTCAGATCCAAAATGACCCTGGTATGCTTTAGCTGTTCAAATTTCTTTATAAGCCGAACAGTAGGCTTATTTCTCTAGTCTCATCAGGCCGAATTTTAATGGCACTGATAGCATTTAAGAGGTCAAATTTCATACTGTTTTTTAGGTTAGATTTGATATAATTCCTAGCACTGAAAACTCTTTCTACGTCAGCATTTGAGTGGGGTAGTATCATGGCAGACATGGCACTTTAAAGAGCTTACAGAATGGACTGTTTGATGAGGCATCTTTAAATTGTCTCACTTCACTCCAAAACACGTTAGTTTCTGTTTTGTTTGTCCATTCAGCTAACTTTATTTTGGTTAACTGATATTCTGCTTCCGCGACACTATTATCAGTAGCACCTAAAAATTTCATAACTTTACAATATTTAGGTATGTCCTTTATTGGCTGAAGTATGTTGCTCACAGAAAAAAGTAAAATATTTTTCAAAACATCTAGATTTTTAGGAAGTCTCTGCTTCAATAATGAGATAAGGAAATCTTGACAGCGTTTTCTTAAGTTGTTCTCTTCATTCTCTGTTAACAGTCCTTTTGTTTTTAAATCATCAATTTTTGATTCGATTTAATATCCAAGGTGTGGCTTAGGAGCCAAATAGCTCTCTATAGTGCAAGTGAGCAAATCAGCTTTAGAAGTTGGCAACACCAGTCTTTTACCGAGTGAAATAGCAAGGTGTGATCATCAAGTAATTTAACTTTATCAACAAGTTTAGATTAGAACAGTTTATTAACATTTTGCACTTCCATTAGAATAGGTTATAAAAAGAGAATGAATGACAAATTTTTTTCATCACTGTACATTCCATATAGTATTTCAGCTGTGTAGCACTTTTCACTTTGTCTTGTTATTTCAAAGTGTGTCTTCAACTTCAGCCATTGCTTCATAATTCTTTCAACAGCTGGTTAAATTGATAACCATCTAGTTTTGCAATCTGACATAATTTTCGGTGGTGTGGAACCATCATTCAAGGCTGTATATAATGTATTGTATTGCTGTTGTCTGACAAATGATTTGGAAAACCAGTAAAGTGTTTCAGCAATAAGGTATTCCAAATTCCTTGGTAAATATTTAGATAAAGCATGTGATAATGCTAGCTGCAATGAATGATGCATACATTTTATTAGTATTAACGATGGGTTAGCTTCCTTCAACTTGGCATAAACGCCATTGTTTATACCAACCATCACTGAGGCATTATCAGTACCAATTGCAGCCAAATTCTTCAAGCCTGTTTGCTGATTAAAAGGTCCTTCAGTTCTTAAACTATACTTTCTACATCATACTTTTCAAATTGAACTAGTCCAAGATTTTTTACAAATCGATCAAATGGTCACAGTTTGAAATTGCGCTGTGACAAATTAAAAACATTGCTACTGATACTTCAACTTTTGATAATTCATTTATTAGTATAGTTCTGAAAACAGATGTCAGCGGTGTAATATCTTTAAATGAAACTGCAGTTTTATGTTTTTTTTTAAATCTCTGCATGATTCTTTGAGTTTTGTATTTTCGCTTTAATTTCACACTTGCAGTACTTACAACAAGCTTTTGTCATCATGCAACTACTCTTTCCAAATATTTTGCTCATACTTTACTTCTGGCATGTTAAAAGGTTTTTCAAAGTGAAAGCCACATAAGAAGGTGAGCAATGATTTTTTTAAAATCACATGAAAAAGAAACGCAAAGTCAGCACAGTGAGGATACGGTTAAAACAAAGTTAGTATGATTTACGCGCGTTTTTATTAATCAGTACAGGGGCTGCCAGATATTTGTGCGTTGACCCCAATGAGAGTTTAAAGTTCAAGTAATGGCAGTTGTCACAATGTACGTGCCAGACCAAAACAAAAATATTGTAGTAAATATTTTACACAGTAATTATTAAATTGAAAATAAATGAAAAAAAAAATAATCTATAAAATATCTAACTCCATATGAAAAGAATCTAGAAAAATATTTACGATCTAAACGTCAAAAACAGTATCTAAATGCAATGAAAAAGATCTAAATTTGGATATAAAAGATCCAAAGTATCAACACTGGTGGTGACTGTTAGCTTTGACACCTTTAGCAACCACCTTATGCATTTACTGCTTGAGCATGTTTCTGGATTTTGCCGGGACTGATTGTTTGCCCACCAGTTTTTTAAATGGGATAGTGGGAGACATTTGATTTTCACTGGCACAGGAGCGGAGCAAGTATGGGAAAACCCGATTGCGGTGATGTTAAAACCTCGACTAAGGTTAGTTGCGTATCCTTTACAGGACGTTGCAGAACCAACCCAAAACAGTCCCTGGCTGTTGTGTGGTTTTTCTAGGCAAATTTACGTCCAGTAGTTTGCCATGACCTTCTGGACTGTCGGCTTTCTTGATACCACTGTCGAAACCAACGCAAGACGCATGGCCCACAGCTGGGATCGAACCTGGCATCCCGGCATTACGAAGCGTTCGTATCGACTTAGCCACAGAGCCGACACCTCGACTAAGACTAATAAAATTGACAGAGCAATTCTTGGAATACCGCGGCTAAATGAAAAAGATGCCATTCTATAAGATCTGAACATCAAAGAGACTTGGCTGTCAGACATTATTATGTCTCAAAAACTCAAATATTTGTGTTATATTCAACGGCGGGGCGACAGTTACTGCGTGGCTTAGGTTAAAAAATGCATGACGGTTAATACTTATTTTTTTCTGCGTTTATCTGATTGTTATTACCATGTGTCCGATTTGCCAGAGAGGTAAGTTAAAAAGGTGGCGAAGGCATGGGGTGAACTGCAAAAGGATAGGACAACTTGGCGCCGGTCCTTTGTGCTCTTTGGGTGGGGTAAGATTATAACCAGAAGACTAAGAAGAATAGTATTCATATAACTGCTGCTGTTCCTGCTACTGCTTCTGCTGCTACTACTACCATTACTACTACTGCTGTTGCAGCTACTACTACTATTACTACTACTGATGCTACTAATATTGCTGCTGCTGCTACTACTACTAAGAGACTTCCCAACTACCTCGGGTGAGTGCGACGTTCTACCAAGGCCCTGCTACAAAATGTTGGTGGATAATTTGAAATAGTTTTTCATATCTTGCCGCTGTGCTGTTAAAGATAACCATTTGAAAAGGGTAAACTGGTTAGTTACCTAGCAACGTTGTTTTTTGTGTTTTACTTTATCATCATCGTCATCATCATCATCATCATCATCATCAGGTGTCTTGCCGACTGGCGTGGGCGATCATGCCTCTCCATAATCTGCGATCTCCTGCAGCATGTATCAGTTCGTGTGCCGACACACCTCCATGCCATGCAACAAGACTGTCAAGCATCTTCTCTCGTTGTCTTCCTCTATCTCTCCTTCCACAGATCTTTCCAGTGGTCACAACATGTTCTATTTTCCCTCTTCTCATAACATGGCCGAAAAATGATGACTGTCTCCTTCTGATGTCTGTGATAAGATGTCTTCGGGCTCCCGCCTCTTTCAAAATCTCTTGGTTGCTCTTTTTGGCTGTCCAAGGTATTCTAAGCCTTCTTCTGTAAAACCACATCTCCGAGGCCTCCAGATATTGTTTGGCCTGCCTACCGATTGTCCAGGATTCACAGCCATATGTTAAAATTGGATGTATGTAGCAAGCAAGAATTCTTTTTCTAACTCTCAATGACAAGGATATATTGCACAAGATGTTTTTCATTTTATAAAATGCAGTTTTTGCCTGTCCTATTCTATTTCTTATCTCAGTTATGCATCTTCCATCTGATGTTATCCATGTGCCTAGATACTTAAATTTCTGTACTTGTCCTAAAATAACACCATCAACTTTTATTACACATTTAGGAATAATTCGTTTCTTTGATACTTCTGTCTTCCCATTATTCAAACTGAGGCCCATTCTTCCACTTTCTAACACCACAATGTCTATCATTTCCTGTAGTTCTTTCTGACTTGTTGCTATCAAGACTGTGTCATCAGCATAACGTAAATTGTTTATATTGTGCCCACCAACCACAATTCCGGGCATACCAATTAAAGCTCTCATTATATATTCACTGTATATTGAAAACAAATCAGGTGACAGTACACATCCTTGTCGTACGCCCCTCTTTATGCTTTGAAATGTACCTAAACAGTTGTTAATTCTTATAGCTGCTGTTTGCTGCCAATACATATTCTTTATTATTCGTAGATCTTTCCCATCAATGTTTAATTTTTCTAACAGTTTGATTACTTCTTCATGCTTCACACAGCCAAATGCTTTTGTATAGTCTATGAAGCATATGTACAAATCAGTCTTTACTTCTATAGCTCTTTCTGACATCTTTATACTTTATCTTTACTTTATACTTTATCTGCAGTATAAACATAATGTGTTTCGACATGGAATACAATGAGAGAGGATGCTTGGAAGGACGGCATGTAAGACCGACCTGCGGGACCAGTTTGTGACTCTTTAAAACAAAAAGTTCGTTTATTCGTTCGTTATCTGTTAGAACAGTTTGCCACACTGGGAACGCGCCTGTAGGATTTTGTAATCCTAGTGAAACTCTCCAAGGAATCAAAGGTCAGGTGCCAGATAGCACCGGGAAATTGGGGTGTGAATTCGGGCGAATTTCCAGCTATTGTGTTTCGTCCCCTGATTACCGGCAGCTCACAGACTCGAAAAGGCGGGCTCCTTAGCCAACGGGAGCCGTGAGCACTTGAAACATTAAATTAGAGACTGGAGACGTTTGGGCGTTATCTCACAACTCCACGCTTGTCCTTATGGTCGTTACCAATAACAGGGTAGTTAATAAACTGTAGTGGTTGATATGGTGACCTTGTTCGTATCAGAGCACGCGCTTCAGTATAATCAATAATTTATGGCCGCAGATTGAAAAAAAAAAAAAAGCCTGTCTCAGTGGTAGCGTGCTAAAAACACAAGAGAGAAAGCATTGGCGAGTTAAGGGTTGACTTGCGTTGCAGGATAGCATTTCCGCGCGTGATGTTATTTCTGCTCAGTTTGTCAAGCGGCGTTGTCCTGCTTGTTTTAACTTAGGGTAAAACACTGCGCCAGGATAGACACATCATGCATGAGCAATCGACCGCATGCTTCTGTTTGTCGCTGTGGTTATTTTTCTGGATGGATTTGATTGTCGGTAAGTACTGCTGTGTTGTTGATTTTACACGACCAATGTTATGAATTAATCAAGTGACAGAAAGTGTATTGATTGGCACTCATAGAAAGAAGTAGAAAGATAGAAGAACACACTAGACAACATACAAATCGAAAGCTATAATTACCATGCCGGGAATTGAACCTGTCACCCCCAGACGGCTTCTGCGCATCGCCATGGACACAAGTGCACTAAGAACATGGTCAACCGCGCGTGGGTCTGTGTATTTGTTTGTATGTATTAGTGTTTAATGAATACTGTTAACAAACCCAGTTAAGTAATGATGGTGGCGTAGAAATGAAAAAAGAGGGGGGGGGGGAGAGTTTAGCACCGGGTACCACGTGACCTTGCTACGCAACTGGGGTATTGAAAGAGGAGATGAGGGGAGGGGGGGGGGGGGCAGTGGCGTCGGAAAAAGGGGGCGTTGTTGGTTGGGTCACCCCCGGTATAATTGCTGAGGAGATGGCAATATGGCAAATAAATATGTTTTTAAAATATAAGGGGGGGGGGGGGGGGTTATGATATCAGAAAATGTGTCCACATTGGTTGGATATCCCCGGACTTTGCTGGGCCACTGTACGAAAGGGAACTGATGTGTTGGCTTCAGCAGCGATATTCCTGTCACAGGGGATATTATCGGTCGACGAACAGAAGCGAGACACTGCAGTCATTGATAGCTCTTGTTGAATCTTCTCATTTAGAGCTACTGATATAGCCGAGCTGATTATGGGATAGGTCGCAGACTACCTAGGACGGGCTAACTGGTTTGCGATATTGACCATTGGGATCCATATCTGTCAAATTCTGATGGGAGAGATCGAACGCCTATCAGCTTCTTCTCTTCACCTCTTGTTCTGACAATGACCACTGTGTAAATTGTTGTGGGAGAGCTTTATGGGTAGCGAAGGCTAGAACAACTTGGCGTGAGTTGGCTGATAGCCTATGCTCTACTGGGGGTCAGAAAGGCAGAAGAAGAAGAAAAATATTGTCAGTTTGAAAGTAATGCATTTTTAAAGGCATAGTCATGTCTTTGCTCGAACACAGCCTTTCTCAACATGTACGTCGCGACTCTTTTGGGGAGTCGAACGACCCTTTGACAGGGATCACAAAGTACCATCAGAAAACACATGTTGATTGACTTTATAAAGTAGCAACGAAAATAATGGTATGGCTGAAAAAAAGGGGGCGGGGGGGGGGGGGGGGGGTGGGGGTGTCACTGTATGGATTAAAGGGTCTTCGCATTAGATAGGTTGAGAACCACTGCTGGAACATCTCGTGTTAAACAGTCTGGTACTGGAGCCGTTAAGTAAACTTCAACAGCAGAGAGGTAGAAGCGGTGAATAAATCATTGGCATAAAAGGTTTATGCAATAATCAAAAGGCATAATGATTACTGCTCTGGCGTTCTATCAGTGAGCTGCTCTCTCTTATCATTTTGCAAATAGAAGCATTTTTAGAACCGCGTACCTGATTAGATTGTATTGATTAACACAAATCATCAGGAGAGGAAGTGCAGGACATACACATTTTTTACAAAGAATATCTTCAACTTTTAAAATTTCGAAAACACGGATAGGGCACAGAGAAGGTGACAAGTAAATATTTCAACAAAGTATAATTTCATCACTCTGAAAATGTAGAGTCAATTCTGACGCATGTAATGGGAAGCCTGAGAGAGAGAGAGAGAGAGAGAGAGAGAGAGAGAGAGAGAGAGAGAGAGAGAGAGAGAGAGAGAGAGAGAAAAGAGAGAGAGAGAGAGAGAGAGAGAGAGAGAGAGAGAGAGAGAGAGAGAGAGAGAGAGAGAGAGAGAGAGAGAGAGATTGTACATTTTTAAAAAATGATGGCATAGATTAAATTACTTGTTACTTGTTATCCGCATCGACATCCTGGCCCACGGCTCAAACCTGATATTGCTCTGTCATCTGATGGCAGCAATCTCAGTGTCCCAGTACTCACCGTACCCAGTAGGAGTTGACTGGCATATCTTCTTCCTTTGCACCCAGCTGGTTTCTGCATGTGTGTCCTGGTTTAATACCCATTTCCAGCAAACGGTTCATCGTCTCTGATTCCTTTGTTCAACGTCTGTGGAACTCAGCGCATTCAGCTTTATGTCTGCTCTATCCATAGTTCTTCCTTCATCAGTTAGTGCTGACACAGCCAGGCTGTTCACTGTTCCATATCATTTGACCTTGACATGTCCTGGTGTGTACACATCTTAAATAGTTTCTTGAGGCGGAACTGATTGTTGTTACACGAGCCACAAGGCTGGGACAGATATGATGCGCAAGGGAGCTGCCTGGTCTCGAGGCATGGTGTCCGCCTCGAGTACTAGAGGTTCCGGGTTTAATCCCCGGTAAGTGGTGGGATCTTTTCACGTGGACTTGCACTTCTAGTAATTTCACTTGGTCTCCGGGTAGTGAGATCGGACGCCCGTGTGCATTGTTGCGCACGTAAAAAATCCCGTAGCAGTTGGAAATCGAAAAGAGTTGCCTAACGGCGCTGCCCGGGCAAAATTTAGAGTTAAAAATCTACCCAAAGTATTTCAGGATCCTTGCTGGTGCTACAGAGTCGGTGCACTATGCTAAGCTTCTTCGGACTCAGACTTGAGTTAGAAGAAGAACGGAGCACTTATGGGTTACTACCCGTGTGCCATGATGTTGATCCGTTGTTGAAAAAAAATGTTATGATGCGTAACAATGCCACACGGCATAAATTAAGCGAATGGGAATTTAGTAATCCAGAACTGTCAGAAAACTTCGTGTTTCACCTGGTTATACTTGTAACAGGGAGACATTATCCCTTGTTTGTTAGAAGGCACAAAGTTATAATGTACCGACAATCAACAAGTTTTGGTAACCTTCATTTGTCCCTCCAAAACTGAAAATCGGCGTCATCACTTGTTTGTTAAGAGATAGAATTTTGCGTAGTAAATAATTAGAAGAAAGTCAACAAGTTTTGACAACAATATTTTTATAAATAGTACTTGACGTCATTGTTGGCCTTGCCCTTTCAAAGAGAACCTAGTAGCACTTGTTTTGTAGGAGTCTACTGACGTCAATTGTCAGTTTAACTACTATATCTGCGTAGAATAGGATGATGCAACGCACAAAGTAAACAAGTTGAGACTTACTAGAATATTCTAGAAGCAGAAAAAGTGAGAAGAAAACAAATAACTAGCATTCCAGCATCGAAGTATAAAGAGCAATTCTTTAATCCACAAGACTCAAGAGAAGAGGGACAAGTCACATGGACCCTGAAAGCAGCCTTTAGTCGTAGAGATGTCAGCTCAACTCAAAGAATGCCTTCAGTCGTTGAGACTCAGAGGACGAGCGACTAGTCTCGATGATCGTCGCAGTTGTGGAGATGCCAACTCAACACTAGAAGAAGAGGAGCCAGCCACATGAAGCCTCGACGAGAGCAAAAATGAAACGAGACATCGAGCCACAGAGACAACATACAAGATACTTGGATCCATGGTTAACAGAGATATATTAGGAACACTATAGAGATGTTAGAGTCGACGATCAAGCCGTTAGTAACAAACAGCACTAGAAGCCAAGTGGCAGTTAGAGACACTAGAACCAGTTAACAAAGTAATTAGAGATAAAGAACACAACGCGACCTCAAGAGTTTGAACACAACGCAACC
Organism: Candidula unifasciata; assembly: GCA_905116865.2. Classification (NCBI taxonomy): domain Eukaryota; kingdom Metazoa; phylum Mollusca; class Gastropoda; order Stylommatophora; family Geomitridae; genus Candidula; species Candidula unifasciata. Next base: position 308,562 of record CAJHNH020002446.1, on the reverse strand, counting down.
TCAACAGTACCTAACCATAGAGAGAACAGCGTCTTTTTGAATATTATTGATATTGTTTGTGTCATTGCTGAAGTATCACAATAAAGACAGTGTAGACGAGAACAGTTGTTCCCAGCCATTTTATTATTCAAGCATCAGAGACACGTGAGAAGCATGTAGCAAGCAAGACAGCATCATCATTACCACCACTATCGACACGACCATCTTTTTCCTCGTCTATAATCTTCCAATCGACTCCTCCTGTAGCAGACCTAAAGACGAACCTGGGTGTAACATCAACATACGGAACAAAGAAGAGAGCTGTGCTACATACTAGTACTTTTAAATTTCAGAAAGACTGCAGTAGATTTCACTTGTTGCATTTTGATTATAGTTATTTGTACACAATGTATTTGTGCACATGTACTATATCTCGCAGGTTATTTTCTGTCCTAATTTTATTTTAACCAATGACATTTCTTTACATTGTGGATCTTTGGAAGTGAGTGACTGGTTTCCCGAATGGAAAACAAAAATCGTAAACAACTCAATATAAAGTCGACCAAGTTGAGCGAAATACATACAATTGAGAAAGACAGTGTATTCTGTTTATGCCAAGTAAAAATCGTGCGGTCTCTGTATGTTGTCTGCTTCTGTCAATTTCGATCAAAACCTGCAAATGTATTTCTTACGTTATTTTAATGACTTCGTTGGCTCCACACTGATCTCTCTCTCTCTCTCTCTCTCTCTCTCTCTCTCTGCGCATGTGTGTGTGTGTGAGTGCGTTTATGTATATTTGTCTGTGCGCGGACGAGACTGTTTCTTAAAAGCGCCGAGACTGATCAAATACTGGCATATTTGCACTTCAGAAATTGATTATTTCGGTATTATAAGTATTCGGAAGGACCACTAATACTAAAAGCGGAAGTGGAAGATGTTTTCAACCACACAAAGAAATGTAAATCTCCAGGGCCAGATAACATCACAAGAATCAAAAGCTGCTTTTGAACTGGGTTTAGAAGTTTCGACAGAATTGTTTAATGATATTTATAACAGTGGACATTTACAAGAGGAGCTTTTGAAATCTCTTTTTATACCTTGACCCAAAACACCTGGTGCAGTTGAATGTGGGGAACAACGAACGTATAGTTTAATGAGTCATGTCACTAAGATATTAATGAGAATTATGATGAGAAGAATAAGGTGCAAAATGAAACCAGAAATTGGAGAAGAGCAGTGGGTTTTTGTTGAAGGTAAAGGCACAAACAACGCCGTATTTATTTTGAGAGCACTTTCAGAAAGTATGATTGACATGAATAGAGATCTGTATCTGTGCTTTATTGATTACACTACCGTCATATTTATGTGAAATAATCTGCATTTGTATGTGAGATAATCTGCATGTTATGTGAAATAATCTTAAAGTTTTTGTGAGATAACTGCATTGTTTATAAGAGACAACCTTTCCGTTTTGTGAGATAACTGTATTGTTTATGTAAGATAACCTTTCCGTTTTGTGAGATAACTGTAGTGTTTGTGTGAGATAACCTTTCCGTTTTGAGAGATAACTGTATTCTTTATGTGAGATAACCGCCATGTTTGGGAGATAACAGTCTTATTTATGTGAAAAACCTGTCATGTTTATGCGAGATAATCCACATGTTTATTGAGATAACGTACATATTTGAGATAATATACACATTTATGTGAGATAATTCTAACGTTTTTGTGAGATAACGATTTTGTTTATATCATATAATCAACATATTTTTGTGAGATAACCTTAACTTTTTGTGAGATAACCGTCTTGTTTATGTAAGATAATCTACATGTTTAAGGGATATAATCTACATGTTTATGTAAGATAAACTATCTGCTTATGTGAGGCAATCTACATGTTTATGTGAGATAATATTAACTGTTCTAGGAGATAACAGTGACGTTTATTTGAGATAACATTAACTGTTCTAGGAGATAACAGTGACGTTTATGTGAGATAATCTAAATGTTTTATGAAATAACTGCCAAATTAATGTGAGATAAGAGTGATTTCTTTGTGGAATAATCCATTTGTCTCTGTTTATATGAGACAACATTTAATTTTAGTGAAATAACATTCATGTTTAGGTGAGACCATTGGTGTTTTTAGGAGACAGTGTTTGTATCGTTGTGAGGTTACCTTTGATGTTAAAATGTGAAATAAGGCATACTGGGCTTCAATAAATTGTCACTGCTTGTGGAATAGACTGGCACGCAGTACATTCTTGTATATCTCGTTATTGAATTGCCCCTTAGCGTTCCGGGGCGCTATTGTGGAGATTAAAGAATAGATTCCCTGTCCCTCAACAAGCATGTCGTAGTAGGATACTAATTATGTGTGTTACAAATGAGCCAGATCTGTCTAACACGGATATGCGCGCTAAACTTAAGTTCTGGATCAATAAGAGTGTCCAGGGGTGGACGAACAACTATAACTTTACAGCCAGTGATCGCTCTGAAAAAGAAGAAGAAAAGAAGAAGAAAAAGGAGGAGGAGGAAAAGAAGAAGAAGAAGAAGAAGAAGAAGAAGAAGAAGAAGAAGAAGAAGAAGAAGAAGAAGAAGAAGAAGAAGAAGAAGAAGAAGAAGAAGAAGAAGAAAGAAGAAGAAGAAGAAGAAGAAGAAGAAGAAGAAGAAGAAGAAGAAGAAGAAAAAGAAGAAGAAGAAGAAGAAGAAAAAGAAGAAGAAGAAGAAGAAGAAGTAGAAGAAAGATTTTAAATTAAATGTGCCTAGCATAATTTCAGTCTTTTCAGATGTTTTTGTGACGTAACTCTTTTCTCCACAAGACCTCAATAATAATTTAACGTAAATTATGTTCTGTCAATGCCTTTAGATAATGATAATATTATGCTTCTGGCGAACACATGCTCTCTCGGATCAGTTCCTGGGACAATCGTCAACGTCATCTGTTGCTCTCGCTTAGACAAAACAATTATCTAGCCATTAGTAGAAACGCAGCAGTAGAACAGAAGCTAACGGGCTTTCCGGTCAGCCCTTTGGTTACAGATTCAAAACCAAATCAAAGCCGATTCTAAACAGACCCAACTAAAATTGGTACCAGGAAATGCCCTAGCATTATACCGACCACATCACTTAACGAATGCCGATTGGTCTATGAATATATGCAACAGGTTAGTTGCGTATCTTTTACAGGACGTTGCAGAGCCAACCCCAACAGCTCCTGGCTGTTGTGTGGTTTTTCTAGGCAAATTTACGCCCAGTAGTTTGCCATTGCTCCTGGACGGTCAGCTTTCTTAATACCACTGTCGAAACTAACGCAAGGCGCATGGCCCGCAGCTGGAATCGAATCCGGCATCCCGGCATTACGAAGCGTTCACATCGACTTAGCCACAGAGCCTACATATATGCAACAAGCACCATATAATCAATACGCCTTATCTCTTTATGCAACCAAGAAGGGGAAGAAGAAGAAGAAGAAGAATAAGAAATTGTTGTTGTTATTCTGGGGATACGTGACTGCTTTACATATTTTAGAGCCACAGTGAATACAAAAAATTATCACTGGACCAAGAAATCAGCATGAGGATAAGCAAGGCAGCAACAGCAATAGGCAGATTTAAAAAAAAAAAAAAAAAAAGATTTAGAAGAACAGAAAGCTTATGATTAAAACAGAAACTGCTGTCTGTCAGGCTTTTGTTGACAGTACTCTTATTTACTGCAGGGGAACTTGGTCAACTTATTCGCACCCGTAGAAACAGCTAAATATCTTTCGCATGCGACACCTCAGAAGACAGCCTGACATTAAGGCACAAGGCGGGGAAAAAAAACTGAGGTTAGGAAAGAGCAGGCATCACAAGAGTATTCTCAATGCTCACGTCTCAGAAAGCTCAGGTGGCTTGGTCACACTTGGATAGAGGAGGATGGCAGAGTCCCTAAGGATATTCTCTGTAACGAATTATGGGAGGGCTTTTCTTAATGCGGTCAGGTCTTGCTAGTCACACCACTCGCCATCGCCATGATTTGTGATTCATATGCCTCCACATGACACAGTATAGGACTATCGCCTGAAAAGACGGAAAGGTGCCAACAGGTTTCAGAGCTCTAGTTGAAGGTGGAAGGGAGAAGCGCGAACGGACCAACTGCCCTTTAACAAGCATGTCATAAAAGGCGATTAATTCATGGTTTCTTGAAATCTGACTTTTTAGCTCGATACCTAGCTCAAATGTAAACCACAACAGCCCTTTTAAGGGCGAAGATTTGATTTGATTTGATTTGATTCAAGAACCGACATCACAGCACTCGGGGCATTCCCATAAGCGCTCCGTCCCCATCTTCAGCAGCCAGCGAAGAGTTCCGATACAAATGGTGCCAGTGAATTTCTGATTAAACGTCCGTCTTGCCTTCCCTCGGTGCCTTGAGCTTCTGCCAGAACCTCTCGTCACTCCCAACTGCATCAATCTCACCAGACTGTGGTGATCCATCTGCCCCTCCGCATTGTACACGCTCTCCCACAAGGCACTAACCACGTCTGCCCTATCATGAAGCAGTATTCCACGAAGTTGTGCAGAGCCAGCCAGTCTGTCCGCCTGTTCATTTCCCAACACACCGGCTTGACCCGGTGAAAAAATCCAGACAATACTCCTCACTCGTGTCCTCCGCAGCGAAGCATGCCACTCTGAACGAAGCATACCTGTTCTGATCTTCCTCAGCATGCTTTCTGAATCAGTTACAATTACAATGTGTGTGTGTGTCGTGTTCTCTAGCCAGCGGAAAGCTGCAGTGACCGCCTCCACCTCCATTCTTAAGCTGGATGTTGTGGTATCATATGCTAGGCTCTCCTGCACCAAACGTCGACCATTAACTTTTGCTAAAAAGCCCCAAGCACTTCTTTTGCCTCTTGACACTGAACCGTATGTGTAAATGATCAAATCCTCTGAGCGAGCATTATCTTGAATTAATTGCTGAATTTCCACCTCTGTGGCATCTGCTGGCCAGTCTCTGCATTCCCGGGTCAGCGTGATTATGACTCTACCCAAGTCTGACTGCTCAGGTGGCACTTTGACCCATTCCTCTTCTCGCCTAATGTTCTCAAGGATGCAAACCTGTCTGATTGTGTCTTCTGCCTGAGCTATCCCTGACTTCCCTCTTATCAGCCGCTGACCCTTAACTGCACCCAGAGCTTCATGCAGAAGGTGGTCTGTGTCTGCAGCTACCCTGAGATATGACTTCGCCTGCATCACCTTGTGCCTACCTGCAACCGTCGGCAAACCAAGGATGTATCGCATACACACCACTGGGGTGTCTCTGGTGCAACCCAGAATGACCCGCATAGCCGCGTTCTGTATGCGCTCTAGTTTGTCCATCTGACTCTTTGAGACGGTAAGCAGCCCCAGGCCATAATCCACCACTGACAGGATCAGGTGCTGATGTGTGAAAAGCATTCTCGGCTCTGTGTAAATTGCAGCCATAGTCTTAAGTGCACTAAGTCCTTTTTTGGCATCTCGTCACAACACTCTCCACATGGTCCTTAAATGACAGGCTCCTGTCAAATGTAATTCCCAGATACTTCAGTTTGCTCTCTCTGTTGACGTTTCTACCATCTATCGTGAGACTTGTGACATTAGTTTTAACGATTCTGTTGTCCAGAGAACACCACAAAACAGACGCCTTTTCCGAGTGGACGACAGCCTTCATTTCTGTACACTACTCAGTCACTTTGTCTACTGTCGCTTGTAGCTCCCGAGCTGTTTGTTCCCTCTCTTCACCCTGCCTATATGCAAGTATATCATCCGCAAAAGTCAGGATCCTTCCAACTCCTGGTGCTTCTAGGCTTGCAATCTTGCTCGTATACACGTTGAAGAGCACAGGCGAGATGGCGGATGCCTGTGGCAGTCCTGGGGCCAAAGTGCATGGTTCAGAGGTTAAGGGCGAAGAGTACGCAGAAGGAAAAGAAAAAAAGAAAAAAAAAGGTAGAAGAAAACACAAATAAAGATAAAGAAATCGATGAAGCGCGTGATTAATGTGATTTAGATTAATCAACGACTATGCATGTGATGTCGACAAATTAACAACTAAGGCAACTTTAATGTAACCCTGAGCTCCCTAGCCACTGATGTTGGTGTACGTTGCATATTCTGTGACATAGCAACGGCTGGAGGTAACTGATGGAAAGGTTCAGTACTCACGCTGTCTGGGGTGGGAAGTCACACGTTTGCTTCTCCACAGTCGTTGATTAATTAATGACTTTTTGGATGGATGAGGCTTGTTGTGTGGGGGTGTATGTGTTGCATGATGTCATATCCAGGCAGGGAGGTATTTGCCTCTATGGAATAGCATGTCTCGCTGATGTTGTACGAGAAGTTTAATCCTTACATACTATCTCTTGTCTCACTATCGTTCGTGTCCGTGTTTTCTGTAACTGACTGTTTTGTACAATGACACACATCATTCACTACTAGACAGCAGAATAGTCAGTGGTGTACCTGCTAAGGATTCCCTAATTATAATTTCTAAGAAAACTGAACTGGGTATAATGTTTTTTTTTCTCCCCCTGGAAGTTGGATTCCATGATGCGATTCTTCTAGTGGATGAGCACCAATCCTTTAAACAGCAGCCCGGGAAAAGGACAATCAAGTTATGAACACACACACACACACACACACCCACACCCACCCACACCCCCCCAAACACCCACCCACACACACACACACACCCCCACACACCCCACCCCCCCCCCACACACACACACACACACACACCCCAAACACCCCCCCACACACACACACACACCCCCACACACCCCACCCACCCCCCCACACACACACACACACACACACAAGGCATTTTCTTTATTTGTTTCGTAGGTAAACATTCGCATATGCTAATGCTCTTTAAACATTACCATGGTCCATATGTCTTCTATGTCTTATCTGTGTGTGTTCGTCTTTCAGAGGGCGGCTTTGACGTGGTTGGTCTGCCCATTGCGGTCTAACACATCAGATTTAAGCAAAACACTGATTAGTGGCTATTTACCACATGCTAATTATGCAACAAGGAATCTATTCAGTCCTACCACATTGCCCAGATATGGCACTGGAACACACACAGGGAAGGGGGGGGGGGGTGTCACTAAATGATATTTGGCAATTCAATAAGAACAATTTGAGTAAGGTAACATGCCCTAATAGAACTGTTTGATGCGATGGAATGGGTGTCTGGGATTTTCCCATCCTAGATTCATGACTGATTGACATTCAATCCCACCAGGACATCACACCGAGCGATAAAAACCGATGACACAAGGTCCCACCATTCGGATAAGGATCACCCGGGGACAGATCCCAGAAACCCCGTTGAATCGTTAGGTTATATTAGGACGCCCGACCGGAGCAGGGGTGGGGTTTTAAAAATCCCCCTTGTCATGTATCAGTTCACCATCCAGTGGTGCAGATCCAGACACTCTGGCTTCATGTTTCAATTGTAAACAAACAGTGTGCAACAGTTAGTATTCCCCTTCAATCACCATTAGACACCACTGTGTATCTTTTTTAAAAAATGCATCCCACATTGGAAAGGAGATTTATTACAGTTATGGATTGGCACCCAATAATCGCTGTTAGAGTTACAGGTTGTCAATCTTTCAAGCTGCGATTATTGAACAGGGAGACAAATGCTGTAAGGGTTTATTGTCTCCTAAAGCAAGGCATTGACCACTGATGGCAATTTGTTTTGAGTGTCGTCGTGTGTAATCTCTTCCGTCAATCAGCGTTTGGTCTTCATCTGAGTCATCAAGTTATCATACTTAGTTGGAATTGAAGCCCCTGACTGGACGGGGCTCACAGCTCGGTTCTTAATTTATAACGTTCCCCAAACAGGAAATCCCCGTGGGAAATCCACAGCTGACCTGACAGTCCATTATTTCAAGGGGTGCAAGTGTGCTGTTGTGTGGTGCTTTTTTGAGTGTTCATCTAGTGTCTTCTAATCCTAACCCTAACCGTAACCCTAACCCTTACCCTAACCCTAAACTTTACTGTAGAGAAATCGCGAGAAACTACAACCTAAACACCCTAGTATTTATTGGAAATGTCTCAATGCCGTGACGTTGTAGTGACGTCAGGGGTAAGTTATAAATTAAGTACCGGCTCACATATTCGGCAACTGTTATGACCTGTTCTCCAGGCGACAATCTTATAATTCACCGTATGTCCTGGGGATAGTTGTTCATAATTGCGTGTCTGTTAACTTTTGCTGACACCTGTCACTTTCTTCTGTGGTGGTCATCAGGATAGGCAAGGCAGCAACAACGACGAGCAGACTAACAAAGAGAATTTGGGAGAACAGAAAGCTCACGATTAAAACAAAAACTCGTGTCTGTCTGGCTTGTTTTCTCAGCACTCTGCTTTATGGCAGTGAAACGTGGTCAAATTATTCGCACCAGGAGAAACGGCTAAATAGCTTTCATATGCGATGCCTAAGAAAAATACTTGGCATCAAGTGGCAGGACAAGATCATAAACAATAAGGTATTTGAAACAGCAGATACTACAACCGTCTTCTCTGTGATCAGTCTTCGAAGGCTTAGGTGGCTGAGCTACACCTGGAGTATGTAGGATGGCAGAGTCCCTAAGGACATCCTCTATGGTAAATAAAAGACGGGTGGAAGATTTCGAAGCCGACCTATAATACCATATAAAGATGTGTGCAAGCGGGACATGAATGATACAGGTGTTGAGGTACACTCGTGGGAACAAAATGCCATGGACCGTGTTGTGTGGAGGGCGCACAACAGGAAGGAACTGAGAATGTAGGAAGAAATGATAGCAGAAATGATGAGATCTAAGCATCTGAGAAGAACCAGAATAAACACCAATGTTGACAACAGCGGTCCTGACATCCCATACTGTACTTGTAGAAGACTTTCCTTAACGCAGGCGGGTCTTGCTAGTCACATTCGCCATCGCCATGGGCTAAACGTGGGAGCCAAGATCATTTTGAAAAAAAGTCAGGCTTTGTCAGGATCCGAACCCACCACCTTCATATCCGCAGGCGAGCGTCTAGCTGCTTCACCACGCCGGCTTTATTTAGACGTACTGTGTAAAGAGAACACATCACTGTGTTATCAGAGTACAAACATGACTGTGTATTTAAAACATACTTTTATGTTATAAAACACATTACTGTACTGAGTAGGAGTGTGCGTGTATGTATGCATGTATGGTTGATAACATGCGATTGGATAACATGCAATTTTTGTCTGAAAGACAAGTGCTTGAAAGGGCCGAATGACAGAAGGGCCTGCGTGCCCAGTTAGTAACCCTTTGAAAATGTTATCAGTCATACATGCATACGTACACTCACTCATACATATACCCTCATACTAATTCATACACACAGTCGTGCTCATACAGAAATATACAAGCACCGACACTCAAGCGTTCATATTCATACACTCAAACTCATATATGTTAAGGTTTTCAAAATATTAGCTTAAGATGGATGATTGTATGTGTGATTATCCTCGTATTTTATCAGGATTTCATCTGTGTATTCATTCATCAAAAACTATGCTTGCGTAACCACCGCGTTTTTATCGTAATTTCCGCTATTTACTTATGTGAACATGTTTGAATTTTGTATTATCCAAATCCCATCTTTACAATTAAAGATTTCTGCCTAGCCATACTACACTCTACTCCAGAATTCGCCTAACTTTTCCCGTCGCGGCTACATGCCGTTGTAGCAATCATTGTTGCTGTTCTAATTAAAGAAATGTGAAAATGGATTCTTCCTGACGTACATCCCACCGTTTTTCTGTTGGCGCAATTTTCCCGTAGGATTTACCTTCAGATGGAATCGGAAAGCCCCTGGACACGACAAATTAGATTACACTAGTTCCATTCGATTCCATTTCACGTAGATGCGATAGATAAGATTGCTTCACTGAACTGAGAACTTCAACATATCGCTGGGGGAAATTGAGATCTTCGTAATGTCTTTGTGTTATTTGGAAATGATAGGAAGGGGGGAAGAAGGACCATAGTGATAAATTTTAGTTAATGAATAAGGCGGATGACCTTGAACTCTTGTTCAAGTTCAGTGTCACTCTAATTATTTTTACGTCTGAACAAAAATATTTTGTTTTTAATTTGAAACATATGGTTGGGTTTACGTTTTTTTTTTTTTTTACTAGCGATGCTGGAGCCAGCGCAAGTGCTTGCAGCAGGGAAAAAATGTGTATTTTCTGTTTAGATATCGATTGCTCACATCAGACGATGGGAAACTGCTGTTTTCTGTATCAGCGTCCTGAGTGAGCGTGTTCCGTTGGAAAGAGGATTTCCAGATACAAACAGAATCACAGGGAACGCGGAAGACAGGAATTAGACTCTGGAGAGAAAATAAATAGCTTTTTTGATAAACGAGAAAGCTGAAATTTTTAAAGAAAAGACATTATTGAAGTTTCAAGTCAACTATCACAAAATGTGGCATTTCATAGACTGTAAAACTTCCCATATCTTCTTCTTCTTCTTCTTCGCGTTCACTGGTTGTAAACTCGGCGGAAAGTTATTGTCCTAGTTTGGTCTTGTTCCAGGGCTTGAGTGCTGCCTGCACGTCTGTTTAACAGATCTGTTAACTTAACTGTTTGCAGACTGTTGGCTCATTGCCTATCAGGCAGATACACTCCGACTTCGAAGTAAGCCCCCAATCAGTCCACTTTTACATGCTGATAGGAAGGCTGTGGGTCTATTCTTGTTTTTCCCACAAAGGGGCCCCGGAACCCACACGGGGAACTCCACATGATAGTTCGTCAGTCACATACGACTAGACGTAGTCTATCATTCATCGTCATCATCATCATCATCCTCATCGTCGTCATCATTTAATAGAAACAACTGATTCCTTTGCCGTACGTCGCTCCCATATTTGCAATCCCGTAAGAATTCTGGTCCGTTGCCAATTACAATGTCTCACCCCCACCCCTCACCCCCCCCCCTTCCCCCCCAAAAAAAAACCCACCCTATTTAACTGGCCAACCCTTGCCTTTGTTTGAAGGAACCACGACGTCCATTATTTTTCTTTCTAAACCACAGCGACGTTCAATATTGACAAGTATTTTAGTGTCCAACAAGTACTCAAGTACAGTTTTACTGCTCCAACATAACTAAAACAAGAAATGCAATATAGAATCCAGACTTCCGGCATCGCGGGGAATATTTTAATGTACTTAAACATTGATAAGTCAAATGCTAAGAGTTGCTGTGGGGAGGTGTGTGTGTGTGTGTGTGTGTGTGTGTGTGTGTGTGTGTAGTATGTATCACTTATGCCGGAATTATAACCCCGCACTCAATTTTTTTAAAGTTGGTTTGGTTTGTTAGTGCAGTGTCTTACAACCACTGTAAAAAATCGTTATCTTCATTCTTACCAACTTTAACTCCAGCGGACAATTCTAGTTGTTCGTCCATGACTGAAATTTAATATTATTTCAGAACCTAAGTGTTGTATGCACATCCGTTTTACAGATCTAACTTATTTGAATAGGGGTTGTTGGTTCTTTGCCAGTAAGGAAGCCAGCAGCTAGTTGACTCCCACCGTATGCTTGTTGGAGATACTTTGGGTCTGTTCTGGTTAACTCCGACTATACGGCCCCGTAACCCATACGGAGATACTGTACACAATTATTGTTGACATAAAAAATAAAGTACACATCAAATACTCGTCTGTTATGAGCTCAACACCCCCAGAGATGACCCAAGTGGCCCAGGTATATAGCAAAAGGCTTCCCCATGTGGGATGCAATTTTTCATTATTTGAAGCCCCACCCTGGCTTTTGCCGGGAGCCCTAAATATAGCCGGGCCATAAATATGGCCTAACGGCTGAACGTGGTTGCTGTGTCCTCTCCGCGGGTGATCCTCATCCGCATGGTGGTACTTTGTGTCACCGGGTGTTTATCGCTTTTGTGATGTCCTGATAGGGTACAACAAGAGATATATATAGAGAGAAATGAAACAAGCTAGGGGTTGAAAGTCAATGTATTCCTACACATTAAACCAAACTGAAGTTGGCAGCCGGTGTTTTTGCTGTCCCTATCTGTGAGTTTAAACTTATTATTTAAATACAGTTATTTTTGCAGAGATGCATGCGCTGCACTTAATGCTGTTGAATATCGTTTTGGGGAAAGAGATGGGGTACGTAATGTATTCTGATTTCGTTTGCGTCGGCATGAACATTGATAACTCAATAGCCCGAGATGATGGAGTTTGTCACCAGGGACACAACATGGTGATTGTCTCTGCATGTGCCAGGCAGGGCTGCTGAAGATGGTATTTTCGCGCAGATTTGGTACTGTTTTACCCTTGCTGTGCAAAACTGTACTTTTTGTACCACATCCAATGTTTGGTATTTTTTTTTAGAATTTTAGCCTCAGTATTTTACATATTGGTATTATGTTGAGTCGTTTAAAAAAGACATGATTGGAAATGTACTGCACGTAAATGCAAATGTATCATTTGGCAGAGACTTAACTTGTCAAGTTCGACTTTGTTTAAGTATCATAGGCCAGTGTAAGAGTGTCCATCGAGACAAGTGGCAGAGGGTTATCTTTCATATCTTTTGTCGCAGTTTTACATTTCAGTTGATTTTATTCTGAAGCGTTTCTGATTCTGTTTTATTTTGATGTATTTTGTGACGTTTTGTTAATAAATCCGGTTTTATGTGTATGTGTGTGTGTGTGTGTGCGCGCGCGCGCGTTTTAAATATGTTTAAGTGGGTTTTATGTAAAAATTAAAAATTTGGTATCTTTTGGAGTGTTGGTAGCTTTTCAAAGAGAACTGGTACTGTTTTACAAAAAATTTCAGCAGCCCTGGTGCCAGGCTGGGAGTCATGAAGTCAACGGTCGGCCACTTGCACACTAGGACTAGAATGGCAATAGCATCATGGTGTGCAATTTGCTTGCAATAACACAATTACTGCACCGATCTCTCTCTCTCTCTCTCTCTCTCTCTCTCTCTCTCTCTCTCTCTCTCTCTCTTATCTCCACCTTTTCCCTTGCGTTTCTCCGTCCGCCCGTCCACCCACCTGCCTGCCCGTCCGTCCGTCCGCCTGTCTGTCTGTCCATTAGATTTATAATTACATTTTATTTTTACTAACAGTTATTATTGTTTAAAAATGAAGATGCAAGGCGAACGCATTCCAGCGTTTGTAACTAATATTTAATTGATGTCAATGATTTTAATATTATGCAGCCTTACAACATTTTTGGATTAGGTTTATTACTAAACATTTTTAAACGTTTTAGTAATGTAAGTGTACTTAGAGCACACTCCATCGTTTGTATTTAACACTTAGATGCTGTGAAAAAAAAATTATTATTAACTGTGAAATGATGTACGAATGAATAACTACGCAAGGAGTGGACTGAAAGGGCAGAATGTTAGACGGGCCTGCGTGCCCAATTTATAACACTTTGAAAATAAAGTTTGTCCAGTCTATCTATCTATCTATCTATCTATCTATCTATCTATCTATCTATCTATCTATCTATCTATCTATCTATCTATCTATCTATCTATCTATCTATCTAGCCACCCAAGATAATCCATCTGTCTTCTGTCTGTCTGTCTGTCTGTCTGTCTGTCTGTCTGTCTGTCTGTCTGTCTGTCTGTCTGTCTGTCTGTCTGTCTGTCTGTCTGTCTGTCTGTCTGTCTGTCTGTCTGTCTGTCTGTCTGTCTGTCTGTTTGTCTGTCTGTCTAATGTTAAAAGACTAAGTTCCCTTTAAAAAAATCACTATAGGCATGGTTTCAGATTTTTAAAACATCGACAAAAATAATCTGTGCAGCCATCTAAGACCAGCCACGTAGCAAACGCTTAATTTTTAACGAGGCTAAATTTATTTATAAAACTGTATCTCAGAATACTCGAAACTATATTTTCCAGTTGATTAAACCTAATCATACGAACAGCAAGAGGCTAAATTAATCACCTTTGCCTAAACCTAGAATAGATTTATTTAAAACAAGTTTAGCATATTCTGCTGCTCATTTATGGAACCAGCTTCCACTTGATATGAAAAATACAAACAATTCCTATTCATTTAACTTCTTCAGTTCATGCTTAAAAGTAATAATATGCCACCTTAAAGGCAATTATTAATCTATTTTGCATTATCAGTTTATAATTAAACAAGGTGTGTATGATATGTATGTATGCGTGTATGTGTGACATGTACATGTGTGGTATGTATGTGTGTATGTGTAGGCGTGTTTGTGTATGTATGAGTGTGTGTATCGACAATTGTATACGTTGTTGCATGTGTGTGTGTGTATGTGTGTGTGGGGGGGGGGGGGTGTTTGTGCCTGTGTATTTACGTGCGCGTGTGACTGTGTTTCTGTGGGTTTGTGTGTAAAAAAAAAAATAACAGTCGCCTGTCCCACCAAGAGGCCGATCTTCTCTTCTTTACTTTCTCTTTTACCGGATACATTTTAGGAGTGTAAAGGGTTCTGTTTCTTGCTCTTCTGGTCGCCCCGACCATAAACACATCGTGCTGTTGCAGAGTTTTTCTAATATTATCTTTCTATATTGTTATTGGTCTACCTCGTAATAGTTCCAAGATAATGCTGTTTCTCGTTCGTTCTTCTTCGGAATTATGTTCTCTTTTAGGGTACCGCAGTCCTTGTTCAGCCTGGTGTCTTTATCACATAATTATGTACAGCACAGATAGACAGACAGACAAATAGATAGTTAAATTTTATTACAATACAATTCAGATTTTAATACAATACAATTCAGATTTTAATACAATACAATTCAGATTTGATACAATACAATTAGGATTTTAATACAATACATTTCAGATTTTAATACAATACAGTTCAGATTTTAATACAATACAATTTACAAATCTGAGCTATCGTAGCTCCGACAAGAATGTAAATTACCGTGAAACTGACGGCTGTGGTATTCCATACACAAATTCCGGTTCTACCGTTAAGCCGCCATTAATGCTATCTCATAGTGATAATATTCGGGTACGGATCAGCCAGGGAAGACTAGAACATGCCTAGAATATATAATGTGATAGAAGTTGGCCAGTGCAATATCCTACAGAAATGCGGCTGGCATTATGGCCAGCCAAAAGACGTGAACTGAATGGGAAATTATCTGTGAAAAGCTGCCGTTACTGAAGAATTCAATCGCTGTAACCAAAGGCATGCTTGGCGAAGTGCTTGGAACACCTTTCCGTGGTATGCAGTAGGGTGGGGGAGAGGGACGGTGGGGGGGGGGGGGGGGCGAGCTGGTTAGAAGTTGTCTAGTTGATAGGAGCACAGAAGCTGGCTACAGAGAGTTATGGTTTCAGTACGTGGAGAGGCGGACCTAAAGATGTTATTAATGACGAAATGGCTATGAGAACGTAACAAAACCCAGTACAGGCTTTCTCGTCCCTTAATTACGATACGTGCGATAAACTTAAGCGACGTGATGAGATCAAATGCTTTTTCTGCCAGGCGAAACCAAGCATATCATATTAAATAATTAAAACAGCATCACCGGACCTCATACATACACTCTATGCATGTCTATGTTTTGCTTTGGTAAGGCATCTTAAGTATATGCAGATATTAGGTTGTCTAGAGAACCTGATGAATTATTTTTTAAATCTTCTTCTTCGCGTTCACCAGCTGTAAACTCTGGCGGAAAGTTCTGGTTGCTCGTCCACTACTGAACTGCAGTCCTGTTCCAGAACCTGAGTGTTGCATGTGCATCAGTTTTACAGATCTCATTCTTTTGAATACAGACTGTTGGTTCCTTGCCTCTCCGGCAGATGCACTCTGACTTCAAAGGAAGCTCCCCAATTAGTCGACTCTTACGACATGCTTTTGGGGAGGCAGTGGGTCTATTCTTGTTTTCCCGACAATGGGACCCCGGAACCCACACGGGGTTATATTTTGAATGAATTTAATGCAGTTTGGATAAACAGATAACGAGGAAGAAAAATGTGTGTATCTATCACTTTCTAAATGTTCCCGTTTCATTTCTCACTCAGTCATTCTATTAAACTACACACATTGATTTTCCTGCGTCTGTGCAGCTTAGGTGGAAGTAAATGTTATGGCATAATTGCTAATGTGCAGCTTTGGGTGACATCTAAACAAATATATGTGAATCAATAGGCGAGAAAAAGACGCTGGCTCCGGATAGATAATTTTAGGATAGATAACGTTGATAAATTTGTCCGACAACATAGAAGTACGTAGCATTGACATCAAGCTTTGTATATAGAACAGTTGAAGTGGCCAACTGCGCACTTTTTATAATCACTAGGAAACTGAAAGTGCCAATGATGGCGGTGACACAAGCATTCATGTGGCTGGAATCAAAGGAACATGTCTCCATTTATTTATGCTGAGTTACTCCATGAGCATGATTCAGTAGGTCGAATCAGGCGCGGCATGGAAGCAATGAACTGAGACATTGTGGATTGAGGCTAGTGTTGTGGTGTAACCTTTGTCTTTGTCCCGGTGTTTGTGGGCATTGATGAAAATGAAAGAGCTGATAGACTGGCTGTCTTTGCTGTAGTCACATACAGCCAACCTTAGGATCGACGAGCTATTATTAATTTTTGTGTGTGTGGTGTGTTCTAAAGAGAGAGAGAGAGAGAGAGAGAGAGAGAGAGAGAGAGAGAGAGAGAGAGAGAGAGAGAGAGAGAGAGAGGGTGGCGGAAGTAGAGAGAGAGAGACAGACAGAGAGACAGAAAGACGGAGAGAAGAGGGGGCGGACTGGAGGAATGTGGATCAAATGCACCGACATCTGTAGAAATAATGCGATTTGTGAGTATCGACTGGCTCATGCAATGAAGAGAACCTCACCAAGTACACAAGAGTTCTTGTGCAAAGGACTGGTACTGTTAGCACCTGGACGGAGTGTGTAGACTAAAGGAAAGGGTGAGCACCCAAGGATGTGTGTGAACCATCGTGAAAATAGCTACATTTACTCTTAATACACAAAAAACTAATATAAAATAAATAGACTGTCCTTGAACTAAACTCACCTGTTGAGAGTAATGCAAGCGGACAAAATATACAGAGAGAAGAGAAATCAGTATGTGGCGAAACAGATGGTGAGGACATGGGTACTCTGTACACGATGGCAAAGGATATGACGAGTAGTGAGAGTTCGTTATTAGCCTAAACTCCATTGGTTGGAAGGAAGTGGGGGAGGGGGGGGGGAGATGATAAAGGATAGAAGAAGAAGACGAAGAAGAAAAAGAAGAAGAAGAAGAAGAAGAAGAAGAAGAAGAAGAAGAAGAAGAAGAAGAAGAAGAAGAAGAAGAAGAAGAAGAAGAAGAAGAAGAAGAAGAAGAAGAAGAAGAAGACGAAGAAGAAGAAGAAACTTAACGTATTCTACAACACTGTTTTAATTCTTCACCAAATGTGTATTAAACATTTACCCTTAGAGGCAAACATAGGCAACAAACCAAGCTGTTAGCTGCAGCAGCATCCATCCTGGATACTGGATGATAACTCGTGAAGGTGTTCAATACTGTCAAAATACAATGGGTACAGACGAAAAGAAATACTGACGTTCTAAAAGGTCCGAACATCAAAGAAGATTGACTAGTAAACAGCATATTGTTTCGGGAATAAAATGTTGACCAAATCAAACGACACAGGGGATTACACAAAAAAAAAAAAAAAAAATTGCAGCAGGCATGTCACTAGGAAAGAGGAGAATGGGCTGATCAGCACAAAGATGGGCACAGGATATGTGACACTTTGGATACGAAAGTACACGAGGCGGGAGAGCGGTCGAGAGACCGAGTTTGTTTCAGACAGATCGTGATGAGAGCGACATTCTGCATGTATCCTGCCACATGATGATGTTAATGTTTTAGTAGAATAACAGTGACAAGGGGATGAATGTTTTATCTTTTACATTAGGACAGTACTCGGGCAGTCAAAGATTGGTTATACTGTTTGGTTCACTCCCACGTGGAACCAGTATAGTTATCATTTCTCTCACACCCTAATAAACAAGTCAATGAAGCTGCAATAAAAAATATTGGCTTGTATTGATTTGCGCAAACCAAATCGTCACGTTAAAGCAGTGTTGATGCGATCAAACGAAACAGACAGAAATATGCCCTGAACGACGACGGAGTCGTCTACCGGCAAACCAATAGGCAACCCAGTCGCCACAACAATAAAAAATATGGGACCGGTTGTCTATTTATCACTGACTCGATACATAATGAAATTATGTAAAGAACCTCTATTTTATTGAAATAACATTGTCCGTTAACCAACATTTAGCTAGAGGAAATAAAAGAAACGCATACAGTCTGATAATGAGGATATCAACATTCATACTCGCAGTTTTTTTGACTGAAGACCAATCAAGATTGTCCTTGCCAAACTTCGAAGCTGTCATCAGCAGACATACTCCACCAGATTTATCCGTCCCGTGTGGGTCATTAGGACCAATCAATATAATAACGTTGGGAGAGCAGGGCTTGTGTATTCGCGTTCTATTGCCTTTGTTCTTATCAAGGCCATTACTGCTCTATCAATGCTGTGTGATCGTTTAGAGATTCTGTTGTCATTGTCCTATTACCACCCAGCTTGGGCCCCGAATGGACCGAACATATCTAGAAAAAGAAGGAGAAACTCGATTGCAGCCATAATCAGAATCAATAGCACAGTTCTCTGTATAATCCACATTTTTGAGACCTCTAATGAAATCTGGCCCGGTATTATTAACTTCCGCTTGGGGACCATCTCCCCTCTTGGGGAAATTTCTGTGAATGGCCGCAACTCTCGCATTTCTTTTACCGGAGAGGGGGGCTGGGGGGGTGGGGGGGGGGGGGGGGGTGGGTGCTGAAAGTTTCTTATACTGCACCAGTTATGCGGTTCACAAGGCATTAATGATACTCAGTTATGTAAGAAGCATCTTGTTTGACGCTAACATGACACGGAACGAAGTCATATGTTGCTTTGTTGACTGTCTATACCCAGTCTCTTCATGACACGCATTGCTTAGTTCAATAATACCTTTATCACTACGAGTGGCTATAGATTATAATCCAATTAAATGAAAGAAAAAGAAGAAGGACACGATGAATAATAATGATAATAATAAATCTGTCTTGTGACGTGTATACCTAGTTTGTTTATGACATGTCTAGCAGGATTCAGTAAAGCAAACTTTATTTCATGCGGCTCGTAGATAATCCCACCCCAACACCCCCCCCCTTCCCCCCCCCCCAAAAAAAAACCCGAAGAAATGTGGTGCTGTTACGTGTGTTCCTAATGCCATATCTGAGTTAAAGGAATAACATATTGGCAATATTGATTAGCATTCTTCTTATAATCCATGCCACATGGTATTGGTCATCATGTTTATCCACATCCTTCTGTCTCATATACTGCTAATATTTTATGTTGCAGACGTTCTTCGATGTCATCATGTCAAACTTTGCAAAGTTCTCTCTCTTCATTTTTGCCAGCCTCTCCCAAAGACTAGCATATACCATGTGAAATTATTCGGTTCAGTTATAGTTCAGATGTACGCAATACTATGCTTGATACAGTTATATGAACATCACCATCGCAATTCATTAACATGTTTGGTAGTTTTCTGTACGAAGCCATGCCATGTTTTCCACTCACTGTTTGTCACTAAGTGTGACCGCTGACGCTCTGAAAAGTTATTTGTTTCCAGCTAGGGTTTGCTGACGCAGATTCCCCATTTCTGAACTCAGAGTCCGAATGTTCTATCTGCTGTGCTCACGGCGTGTTGTTGCATGACTGCACTAAAATGACGGGTGGGCGATTACGTTCAAAATGACGTGTACTTTTGCGGCTGCAATGTCGACTTTCGTGACCGACTATTTGCGCCAAAAGTGAGCTGTAATTCTGGTGTGGGACCGTTAGTACTGGCACATCTGGCAAGGCTACCTTTGTCATTTTTACTTTGCTGCAAGATTTTGCTGGGACTGACAAGGTTTTCACATTAGATTTAAAATGGGACAGTGAAGGAGATTTAGGGATTTCCACTAGCACAAGAACTAAGCAGCTATAGGACGACCGGTGTGGAATGATGCTGGAACCCGACTAATGACAAACTAACTAGTAACAGTCTATTTGGAAAACTAGCTTGCTCTTTAAAAAAATGGGTAGGATTGGTAGGGTTAAATTATCTTATCAGGTTTTTCAGTCTGGCATATCTGTTACCTTATATAACGGTTTTAATAAGAACATACCGTATGATGCTTGCCAAAAATGCTCTCTAGATTACAGAATAATTAAGGGAATGTTTAGATTAGTTATGGGACTAACCCCCTGTCTGTCCATATACGGTGACAAGAGCACCATGTTTAAAGTTATTCTGTGGATGACAGGGGCATACATATTGCCAGAGAGCTACTATCGCCTTCAGGTCTCTCACTGGCAGCTCCATGACAGAGGTGTCTATCTCAGACACAACTAACCCAACACCGTCAGAGCATACACAGCAGCCGTTAACGTAATTACAATAAGCCTGGGCAGTTCGCCCCAGAGACGGTCCGTGTTGCTATCCCCGCAACACAACTAGATGTGCTTTACAATCGCCACACACTAGCCTTACTGTTGCTAACATGGCCCGAACCAACAGTCGCCGATACAAGCCTTTTCCCCGAACCCTCGCAACTTACATCTCAACTGCTTTGGCTCTGCACGACTCTGGATAGCGTGGTCAGACTGACAGTGTTACCGCGCTGAGTTGCCCGAATACAGTGCCTACGACATTATTATTTTCTTCTTCTTTTACTGACAAAGCCCCTTTTCAAACCACTTTGCTAAAATACAGATTACTAATCGGGTGAACAGCACTTCAGCCAACAAACACTGATCACACCAAGTTATATGACCTATTTCTAATCACACATAAATTATATCACCTTCCCACTAGCAATCAACATTTCCTAAACCGTCGCTACGTGTCTGAATGCAAGTAACTACAAAAACTCTCGCCGTCAAAAACACGTCTTCGTCATAGTCCAAGTCTCTGAGCCAACTCCCCAAAAACCCTTCACCGTGTCCGCTTTGTCTGGTCACGTCCGGTTGTATATTAGTCCTGACAACTGAATCACGGTGCATTTTCGAGGAGTCCCCTCGAAAATAGGTTACTGGAAGCGTTTCCATGTTGCATTGTGTGACATTTAAATATGCTTACAAAGTCCTGTGTTCTAAACGTATTCGTATTACAAATCTACAAGCGGATATGTGAAGTGGATATACAGCAATTTTAATTTTAATTTTAATTCACGGAAGACAGTCATGTTGTGATGTGTGTGTAACTGTTTCTAGTCAGTAGTTTAGACTTTTGGGAACTAGCTGTTTATTCTTTTTCTACTTTGAATGTAGAAATCAAATTGTGAATAAATTGTGTCAAGATATTTCGGAGCTCTGGGTAGGTGCATAAAAACGAAATTTTAATTACTAATTAACCTCCCACAGCAAGTCACTCTTTGCCTCTTTATTAATTGTTGACTAACAGTATAATTATATGTTGTAGAATTACACTAATAAAGTTAATCCTTAACCATTGACTGATGCTTCGCAAACACTAGCTGTAAACTCTTGCGGAAACGTTTGGATGCCCATCCACTTCCTATGCATATTTGCAGTTGTACTGTCTGTGTTAATTTTTGTAAGCTGGCTTTTGCTTCGCAAACACTGGCTGTAAACTCTTGCGGAAACTTCTGGTTGTTCATCCACTTATTATGCATATTTTCTGTTGTACGGTCTGTGTTAATTTTTTAAACTAGCTTTTGCTTCGTGAACACTGGCTGTAAACTCTTGCGAAAACTTCTGGTTGTTCGTCCACTTCTTATGCATATTTGCATTTGTACGGTCTGTGTTAAAAAATAGAGAAGGCCGTGGTCTGGTCCACCATTCACATTGTGGTCACCCAACTCTCATGTGAATCCTCGGGTCTTTACTCGTCCGTTACGATGTCCTTGTCGAAAACACCCGTGGGCTGTTTAACGCGTAGTCGCTAAGCGGTTTTCTAAGTGCTAGTCTGTCATTCACTACAGGTGTCCCATAGCCACACTGGCCCTTGACACAGATCAGACTGAAAGTGTATCCTTTAACTGTCACAGGGAGGAGTTAGATGTAGTTTCCTGTCTTTTGCTAGTTATGTAGCTTGCGTTAATGTCATACTGCGCTTATGTAGTGTTTCTTATGCTCCATCCACCACTCTCTTTCTTGGTCATCCTCCTACCTTCTAGCCTGCTGTTTTCTTGTAGTACGCTCTATTGCAGCTGCAGGATTTGAAGATGACCAAACAGTTTGATTCTTCGATATTCTATGAAATCATTTACCAGTACGGTGCCCACCATTGCTCTTTTACCAATGTTAATAAAGTCTCATGGAAAACTGTGTCCTAGGACAACTCTTAGTGCTAAAAGAAAAAAAAAAAGTCATTAGTACTGATAGAATACAAGACAATGTGCTTATCTGTTCGTTTGCACATAAAACCAGTCATAAGTTCAGTTCGACAGTGACGAACTGATAGTGTTCATCTTCCGCACAAACTGCTCCATCAGCATTAATTCTCACTGATACCGTGAAAAACGGTGTACATTGTTAATTACAATAACGTTTTACCACACCAGGACATCACTCCGAGTGATAAACACCCAGTGAAACAAAGTGCTACCATTCGGATTAGAATCACCAGGTGACATGTCCAAGAAACCCTGTTCAACCCATAGACTGGCTTATATCAGGGCCCCGGCAACAACCAGGGTAGGGTTTCAAAAACAAAATATTGCCTTCCACGTAGGGATGGAATATAACGCATACATTGTTAATTCTTTCAGTCTTGATATCAACAGAATGAATCACGTGATTGATCTGAACTTCCCTAAATTGATCGGAATTTTCCCCAGGATGATGTGATTTTTGGTTCATGACTGCCAGCTACGGAAACGCTAGGTCCCAGTGGGCTATCAGTCTAAAGCTAGGTCCCAGTGGGCTATCAGTCTAGAGCTGTGGACAACAGCCACAGGTTCCATGTTCACGCTAAAGCTGCTTCTAACGTTAGGAAACGTCGGTTCTAGCCTGGAGCAAATGATGTGGGCACTTGACGAAGCACATCTCACCCCCCCCCACCCCCCCCCTCTCTCTCTCTCTCTCTCTCGTAATTAAAAAAAAAAACACTCCTCATTTCCTAAAATCTACATTTTAAAGAGACAACATTATAATCAGTTTTCGCTGCAGTGCAATATAAGAATTTGAAGACAACAAAAATCTAAAACAACTTTTGCGCTGTGCTGGCACTTCACAAACTCTAAAATGTGTCAAATGACAGACACTGTGTTGACATATTTGCCATTTCTATGACAGTCGCCTCTCACGTGCGGTCACCCAAGAGTTGAGATGCTTCTCTCCTGGGCCAGATCTAAAATTGATGAAGGTGACTCTTGGATGTGACATGATTGTTGTTTCATACGTCAGTTGCAGGAAATGATTCAAAGATATACACCTGTCGCATTCACTGAGAAATTTCCCTGGGGGACTGCATCTGGAGATTGTCTCTATGTTGTGTCTGCATTAGCTGCAAAATGTAGCAAAAAGGAGAATGGTTCTATGTTGTGTCTGCATTAGCTGCAAAATGTAGCGAAACAAGATTGGTTCCATTTTGCGTCTGCATCGGTTGTAGCAGCTAGCGAAACAAGATTGGCTCTGTGTTATATCTACATCAGCTGCAAAATGTAGCGAAACAATATTTGATCCATGTTATGTCTGTATCGGTTGCAGAATTACCTATACAAGATTGGCTCTATGTTATGTTTGCATTGTCTGTAGAATATAGTGAAACAAGACTGGCTTTACGTTGTGTCTGCCTCAGTTGTAGCATGGTGAATTTTGCTGAGACAAAGCTACGAACAACCACGGTGTTTAAGCTGACTTGAACAATGAGATAAATCTCAAACTCATTTTACGCAGATTTTGACAAAACATCCGTCAGTATTTCAGTTATCTAGCTGTCTCTGCGGTTTCAGAATACGTGATCATTAAACCGTGACTCAGGCACTGTTGTTACTAGATTGCCACAAAGGCATTTATTGGCTGACTTTACTTTACTGGCTGGTTGTTTTCCTGGACTAATTTACTGGGCTATTGATCATGGACCCACCTATAACAGTCTATAGTTACAGAGATTTATTTACATTTTAATGCGTCGACTTGCATTTAAAGCTTTTACAAACATAGAGAACTATATCTAGTAATGTAGTTTAACATGGTCCATGATGTGTGACCTTTGTTCAGTCATAGCACACCTTATGTAGTAGCATACTTCTTAGAAGGATGTGCTAACTTTGCAAAAACGTCTGTTAACTTTATACAAACACGGGGATCAGTTTACGAGTAGTTTGGGAGTATTACAATTAAATTTCGGAGTTTCACAAACAAAATGCGAACTCCACTTTTTTTTGTCAAGATTGCCTAGAAATGATGAATGAAATTAGAAAACTGTATACAAATATAAGAAGAAGAAGGAAAAAAAAAAAACGTTAGAAGATGTAGATAGTGACAAAGAGAGACGGTGCTTGACAACCTGAAGCGATGGCAAGGTGGAGCATCATCAGTGGGACTGATTCAAAATACCAAGGACCGAGATCAAAGACGTGAGCGCGTACGTTGCTGGGCAGGGCACATGATGATGAGGTTGACGTACGTGGAAATGAAAAGGTTGGCTGGCTAGCCTCTAAGGCACATCCTTGAAACACTGGGGTTGACCGTGGTGAGAGCTGATACTATCAATAAAAATGGTCGCCTGTTGCATAATGGGAGTGAAGAAATACTGACATTTTGAAAGATCTGAACATCAAGGAAGATTGGCTAATAAACAGCTTGTTGTCGCAAAAGCTAAAATATTTTGGTCTTATGAAACGCCACGGCGGATTGGAAAAATTATTAGCAGAAGGCATGGTACCAGGAAGGAGGGCAGCGGGCGACCAGCACAAATATGGCCACAGGATATAAGTGACTCCTTGAATATGAAAGTACACGAGGATGAAGAGCTGGCGAGAGATCTAGTTTCTTTCAGACAGGCCGTGGTGAGAGCGTTGATCTGCAAAGGACCTGCTACATGATGGTGTTGCATAATAGAGTCACATAATTCTCTGTAAATTAGTGAATAAACTTAGCCAGTTTTCTTTCGTTGGATGATTTATCCAGCAAGATGTAACATTTTACACTTTTGTGTTATTTAAAAAAAAAAACCACTTGCTAGATATGGCAGCGCTTTGGAAGCAATGTTGACTTTAGAACAACCCTCAGCACAAACACCACCTATTTCATCATTGAAATATTCGTGTAAATTGCATGAATCAATATGCATAAGCAATTTTTTGTGTGTGTGTGATTTAATTACTTCTCTGCTTCTAAAACTTGCTGAACAGATACTAGATAGTTCGCTGCTAACTGGCTATGTTCGCCAAACCGAGCTTCTATGTTGTCAGTCAACAGCTTTCCAAGAAGTATAAAAAAGGCGGCTACGGTTGCAAATAAACATTTGATTAATGAAATCACTGCGGTCACTGTATGCAGCAGGGTACTGTGTGTTTCCTTGGTCAGTTTTCCTTTGCAGTCAGTCAGCTTGTCCCACTTTCTTAGCCATTTAGCAAACTGTTCAAGATAATGTATTTGTTCATCATTATTTGACAATATAAGATTAGAGAATGAGTTCAAAGTCTTCGTACCTACAAATTTACTTTTCACATTAACAGTATGCCACCATCTAGGGCTGGCTTCAATAAAATCTGTTTCATTACTGCTACTAGACGCAGAGCAGCAACATTGCAATTACTGAGAATTGATAAGCGAAAGGAACGTTCTGTCTCTCCATGCAAGAGGGATAGATTGCTTTAAAGGACAGTTTATGTGCAGTTTTGCAATATTATTCTGCTCTCTATAATACAGTTTCTTCTTTATATGAAAAATGTTAGCTTCTGCAGCACTATCAGTATCACATGCATTTAGCATTTGCCTAGTTATTAAAGGATAAGCAAATGTCTGGTCTGTGTCCTTCTGGTTGATCCAGTTCCTCCAAATGTATTTTAGAAAGTGAAAACAATCATGCAGTAAATATTTTTTTGTATCCTCAAAATCTGGGTTCTCAATAAATGTCTGACTTGGTTTCAGCAGATCAGTATATACTCTGCGATTCCCGACACTATTATCAGCAATTACAGCAACTACTGTGACTTCACACTCCTGTAAACAGTGGATACAGTGGAGTAATTTTAAACGCAGACCTTGAGATATCATTCTGTTCACAGGTGAAAGTTTTATTACTTTCTCGTAGCTTCCAAAAATTGAAGATATGGGGAAGGACTGCACTGTTGTTGCTGCTTCTTTTGAATTGTCAAATAGTTTGGCTCCAGAGTAAGTAATTTATGGTTTAACATATATTTCATCCACTTGAACCACTACAGTCTTTCTTAGCTCAGTCAGTTTGTCTTGTTTCAATTCCAAGTACTTTGAGATGCTGCCAGTATAAGTAGACAAGGACAATTGTGAAGTTACATTTTGCAATGTTCTTTGATTTGGCAGGAACAACATAGGAGCTTTTCTTATAAACTGGTAGCATGCTGGAGATTTAATGAACAGCATAAAAGCGAAACATAATGTGCTACAACTTCTGTTTTCTATTGTTGTTTTTTTAAAGCAGGTTAACAGTTACAGCTGCTCTGCAACAAAGTTTATTTGTGTGTCAGTTACTTCATCAGCTGTGTCATTAGAAGTCCATTATTGTTCTGCAGAACGTTTTGAGATACTTCCTGCTTCTCTCATTACATCTGTGAAGATTTGTGGGTTTTGCATTTTATTTCAATCCCAGGCATTGTAGTGGACTACAAGATTTCCAGCTGTGACCATCTCACAAGTTTATTGTTGTCTATAATCCATTTATGGTCTCTGTACCTAACCTTGGTAAAAGCATTGGTTATTTTGTGCTATGGGAACCTACAGCCCATGGTTGTGAGTATGAGTGTGACTAGCAACACCCATCCACGTTAAGATAAATCTTCCATAATAAGAGCATGGGATTTCAGGACCGTTGTTGCCACCATATGTATTTAGTATACTTCTTATTAGATGCTTAGCTCTTAACCTGCCTGCAATCTTTGTTTCCTACTAGCCCTCATTTTCATTGAAACTGTTTTCTTGATAATTGCTAGAAAGGTCCACCCCCTCCCCCTTTCCTTACCCCCCCTCCCCACCCTCCGACTGTACACAGTCTTCGCACTTTTGTTAGGTGTCATTTTTTTTCTTCTTAGTACTACTGTAATATAAACGAACGAACGAACTTTATTTTCAAAGAGTTAAACATTGGGCACGCAGGCCCGTCTAACATTCTGCCCTTCCAGTCTACTCCGTGCATACAGTAATTAATTCGTACATCATTTCACAGTTAATAATAATTTAAAACATTGTTTACAACATCTGTCTTAATTACAAAAGCAGGAATATGCTCCATTTATAATTACATTACTCAACGTTTTGCGCAAGGGATGTCTTTTGATAATTTCTACTGATGACTGGTAGATCCCCGCTGTACTTGCTCCCTGTGAGTTTATTCCTATTGTACGTGGCTAGCCCACAAGACCACAATGAAATATGCCCCCAGGGCCCTCCGAAAAAGGAAGGTGGGGGGGGGGGAGAATGAAGGGCCCAATCCAACTGATACCTTCGGTGACGACCTTGCTAGCCCCCGGACTGAGATACTCGCCCAACGTCCGGGCTGGCTCTGTACATGTGGGAAAAGCTTCACGGGGTTGCATGGTCTGAGAACGCATGCCGGAAGAATGAAATGCGAGGGTGCTCCAAGCAGTAAACGCCGTCGCAAAACTACCACTCCTGTGGTAGTTTCTGAGTCGTCAGGGTACGACGGGCAGGGTGAACCCCACTCGCCCGGAGAGGCCCATGACGTCGACTGCGGAGGAGCACATTTGATGATTTCTGAAGAAGTGCGTTCCAGAATCAGGTTTCCACCTGCGAGCGAGAAGGTGGTGTGGTGTAAGTTGGAGGTTACATTATGTGAGATACTTAAACAAACTCTAAACAAGAAGCCGCTAGGCGACAAGCTTACTAAATTTGGTGATGTAATATATGAATACTGCTCCCGCGAGTTCGGGACAGTAGTAAAGGCACAGCCGGGTGCCAAGCAGAATACTAGCAGGAGGCAGAGGGACATTCTGAAGTGTCGGGCAGACAAGAATGCCCTCAGAAAACGGTTCAAAGCCGCTACAGGCAGCGAACGGGAGGGGCTGTATGAAGTTTGGTTGCATTTAAAGAACAAACACAGTGCCCTCTGTCGTGCCGAGCGTTTCTGTAACAACAGACGTAGAACCAAAAGGGAGCGAGAGAAATTCTTTAGGGACCCGTATCAGTTTGCCCGAGGTCTAT
This sequence comes from Candidula unifasciata, assembly GCA_905116865.2. Classification (NCBI taxonomy): domain Eukaryota; kingdom Metazoa; phylum Mollusca; class Gastropoda; order Stylommatophora; family Geomitridae; genus Candidula; species Candidula unifasciata. The sequence goes on along the minus strand of CAJHNH020002446.1, from coordinate 280,132 downwards.
TCGAGCAACCGAAGTCTGGGACTCTGGTTGTCAGTCAGGAAGAACTAGAGCTACATCTACGCAAGATGTACTCGGATAAAAAGAGGAGAGAGCCTCTCGATGACAATCCAGAGATCCTTAGCGGTCTCAAACAGCCTTCGGTGCCGAAGGTACCATTTAAAATGGTACCTCCCCTTTGGTCTGAGGTTGAGGACGTTGTTAAAAAGGCCAGCGGCAAGTCTGCCCCAGGTCCGAACGGTGTCCCGTACGTTCTTTACAAGCGTTGCCCGAAAATCCTAAAAATGCTTCACGTCTTGTTGAGACAAGCGTGGATCCGCAACCACATATGTCCAGAGTGGTCAAAGGCAAATGGGGTCTACATTCCCAAAGAGCAGGACTCGAAGAGTCTTTCCCAATTCAGGCCCATCTCGCTGTTGAATGTCGAGGGTAAGATATTCTTCTCAGTCATGGCTCGCCGGCTCACACAGTATCTGATGACTAACAAGTACATAGATACGAGTGTTCAGAAGGGTGGTATCCCAGGCGTTCCTGGGTGCCTTGAACACGCGACCATGATTTGGGAGGCTATCCAGAGAGCCAAGCATGAGAGAACTCAATTGCACGTTATATGGTTGGACTTAGCCAACGCCTACGGGGCAGTCCCCCATAGGCTACTGTGGCGAGCCCTTCGCATGTTTCACGTACCGGCACAGATCAGTCAAATGGTCGAGCAATATTTCTCCAAGTTCGCTTTGCGCTTCTCTACCTCGACGTTTACCACGAGGTGGACTGAGTTGCAGATTGGGATAGCTATGGGGTGTACGATCTCACCCATACTGTTTGTCATGGCAATGCAGATCATGTTAGACGGGGCGGCCGGCTACGGACAGGGCCTTCAAATTGGGGACCACTGGATGCCACCATTACGTGCCTTTATGGATGACACGACTATTATAACGGGCAGCGAGGAGTCTGCCCGCACGATCCTGGAAAGATTGGACGCGGTGGTCCAATGGAGCGGTATGCAGTTCAAACCGCAGAAGTCGAGGAGTCTGTCAATCAATAAGGGTCGGGTGGTGGCAACCAGTTTTACGGTGGCAAGGAACAAGATCCCCACGGTTCTGGAGGAACCGGTGAAGAGTCTCGGTCGCGTTTACGATTCGAAGTTATCCGATAGAGCGGAGGTCCGGCGAATACATGAGTCACTGGCTACAGGCCTGCTCGCGATCGAGCGATGCAGGCTGGTCGGGAAATTCAAGGTATGGTGTCTCCAATTCATGTTGATTCCGAAACTCCTATGGCCACTGTCAGTCTACGAGGTGACGATGACTGCAGTGGAAGCCATGGAAAAGAAAATCAACACAGCCTTGAGAAAGTGGATTGGTGCACCGCCTTGTCTGACCGACGTGGCTCTGTATTGTAAACAGGCTAAGCTGGTACTTCCGTTCAAGTCGATAACCGAAGAGTTTAAAGTCGGCAAGGTAAGACTCGCCATGCTTCTGCGCGAGTCTTCAGACCCAAATGTCATCGCTGTCCAGCCGGCTCTAAGACTGGAACCAAATAGAGAGTCCTCGATGCGATAGAATCTGCTCAGAATGCACTAAAATTGAGAGAGATTATGGGTTACACACAAACCGACCGTCGAGGCCTAGGGCACGGGAAGGTCAATTGGTGGTCGAAGGCCTCTGCCAAAGAGCGCCGAGACATGGTAATACAAACGGTGAGGGACAACGAAAACGAGGTTCGGGTCCAGAAAGCAGCCCAACAGTCGCAGCAGGGTCATTGGGTCAGCCTGGAGAGCGCATTGCCAAGAGTACTCACATGGGGTGAGATCTGGCGGATGACCCCGCTGCGACTGAGCTTTATCGTTCGTTCGGCGTACGATGTATTACCGTCCGGTGTTAATATGGTTAAGTGGTCTGCGACCAACGATCCGACTTGCCCGTTGTGTAAATCGAAGCAAACTCTTGAGCACGTCCTGTCCGCGTGCAGGAAAGCCCTAGGTCAAGGCCGGTATACCTGGCGCCACAACAAGGTGCTAAAGGAGTTAGCAGCCGTTGTCGACCAGGCTAGAATGAGGGCTAACGCCAGAGCCAGTTCTAGTATCGTCCCCATTCGTTTCCTCAAGGCTGGGCAGGTTCCAAAAGGTAAGGTCAACCAAAACGCATTCGCTCCATCTGTGCTAGACTCTGCGAGGGACTGGTTACTGGCGGTTGATCTGCCAGGCCATGAACGGTACCCCGAGTTGATCCGTAAAACCGGCCTGCGACCGGACATCGTTCTCCATTCTGCGCAAAAACGGCAACTCATCCTGATTGAGTTGACTGTCCCGTTTGAGTCGCGTATGGAGGAGAATCATTTGTACAAGCTCGAGAAGTACAGTGATTTAGCAGCCGGTTTGAGGAGAAACGAGGCTTACACAGTACGGGTATTTGCCGTCGAAGTGGGAGCGAGAGGCCTCGTTTCCACTTCGATATACAATGTGGTGAAAGAACTAGGATTGCGCGGTAATGAACGGAAACGAACACTCAAAAAACTGGGAGAGGTGGCCGAAAGGGCCTCTAGCTGGCTTTGGACGCAGCGCAACAACGTAGGGGACGGGCCTCGGTGAGCTGGTCCGGGTATCTAGTGGAAAATAGTTTCTCATCCCTTTGAAAGTCCATCGTGTCCGAATTGTCTGCCAGTGTTCTTCTGCCAACTGCTAATAAAAGTCCAACATGTGTCCGATAAACCAAAGTAAGCTTGTCGCTCGGTCGTCCAGGCACGCTGACTGCTTTAATTAAGCTGCCGCGGCGGCTTCTTATCTCACAGTACCTCCTTCGAAACCACCAAGTCGTCTTGTCTCTGGCCGAAAGTAAAACACCATCCGGTAATTCCGTGCAGCGGGGAACCAGCCCTGAGCGTCATGAACTCAGGAGGGCCCACCTCCGAATACGTCTAGGAATCGTGGGCCGAAACGTGTGTCGACGAGGATAATTTCTACTGATGACTGGTAGATCCCCGCTGTACTTGCTCCCTGTGAGTTTATTTTCCTTTTGTCGCCCCTCTTATTTTTACTGGCTATAGACTAAATTATGAAAACAGTAACTGCTAACACCAAGAATGGAATTCAATGGACCCCTACAAAACAGCTTGATGATCTGGACTTCCCTGATGATATTTCTCTTCTGTCCAATTCACGGAATCAGACGCAAGACAAATTAAATATACTTGATGCGAGATGACAGCAGCTTGGTCTGAAAATCCATAAAGGAAAGACAAAGATAATGAGAATAAACCAGGCAAATATTACCCTGGTTTCTCTTAATGACACCCCACTCCAAGACGTGGAGTCGTACACCTATTTGGGCAGTAATGTACATCAAGATGGAGGAACTGATAGAGAAATTAAAATAAGAATTCAAAAGGCAAGAGGAGCTTTCATTGCACTAAGAAATTTGTGGAGGACAAAATAAATTAAAATAAATACTAAACTAACATTTTTCAATTCTAATATCAAATCAGTACTTTTGTATGGGGCGGAAACATGGAGAACAACTAAGGCAATTACTAATAAATTACAGACATTCATTAACTGGTGCCTGCGCAAAATATAGGAAATTAAATGGTATGATAGAATAACTAATGTAGAGCGTTCGGTGAGAACTAAACAAGTTCCACTGTTCAAGAGGTGAGGAAAAGACGCTGGCGCTGGACTGGACACACCCTGAGAAAACAGGAGAACCGCATAACCAGAATGTCTTTGCATTGGAACCCACAGGGGCATAGAAGTAAAGGAAGGCCAAAAAACACTTGGAGAAGAGAGCTGGAGAATGAAGTTAGAAAGATGGTTAGGACATGGGGAGAGCTCCATGAAATTGCGAAGAATAGAACGACTTGGCCTGAGTTGGTTGAGGGCCTAAGCTCCATTGGTGGATAGAAAGGCAGAAGAAGACTCAACGTTTTAAAACGTTTGGTTATAAACCTAATCCAAAAATGTTAGAAGTCTAATAGGTTGCATTATATAAACATCATCAATAACAATTAAATATTAGTTACAAACGCTAGAATGCGTTCGACTGGCACCCTTCATTTTCAAATTATAATAACAGTAATAACAATAATATACACTTTATGGTGAGTACCAACACTTTTGTTTAGAATAAACTTTGTGGTGAGTACCTGCGCCTTTGTTTAGAATAAACTTTATGGTGAGTACAAACAAATTTGTTTAAAATAAACTTTGTGGTGAGTACCAACAAATTTGTTTAAAATAAACTTTGTGGTGAGTACCAACAAATTTGTTTAGAATAAACTTTGTGGTGAGTACCAACACCTCTGTTTAAAATAAACTTTATGGTGAGTACCAACAAATTTGTTTAGAATAAACTTTATGGTGAGTACCAACACCTTTGTTTAAAATAAACTTTGTGGTGAGTACCAACAAATTTGTTTAGAATAAACTTTATGGTGAGTACCAACAAATTTGTTTAGAATAAACTTTATGGTGAGTACCAACACCTTTGTTTAAAATAAACTTTGTGGTGAGTACCAACAAATTTGTTTAGAATAAACTTTATGGTGAGTACCAACAAATTTGTTTAGAATAAACTTTATGGTGAGTACCAACAAATTTGTTTAGAATAAACTTTGTGGTGAGTACCAACACCTTTGTTTAAAATAAACTTTGTGGTGAGTACCTGCGCCTTTTTTTTTTTTTAATACAAAAAAGACAAAGCCGTGCTTACTAAAAATTTATGTAACATATGGTGCCACTTAAATGGCTCGAGATGAATTCTGTCTGTATTCCATAGTTGTGGATTTCAGGCTGTACGATAGACATGCCAACGTTGACACCTTTTTTGAGGGGTGCCTAGTTAACTTTTTTCTTTGTAGACTTGTTTCCATAGTGGGGCGCACACGCCATTTGGAGGTGAAAGTTTCGTTTCCCGGCACGATTTTTTTTTTAGTATCCAGAAGCCATGAGTTGATAACCCTTAGGCTCGGTATTATGGATATCGCAACCCTTCTGCCTTGATTCCATGATAAATACCGTAAATATGGGAGAAATGTGGCTTTTCTGCCAACCCCCGGACGTGAACCCGGACCACAAGGAGCTCGTCACCCGGTCACCGCGCAATCCGGTTTAGCCAACTACGGTAGCGAGCCGGGTCCCGGCACGATAACTATAGCTTTCGGTTTTAATGTTGTCTAGTGTGTCCTTCTGTCTTTCTACTTCTTTCTATGAGTGCCGATCAATAAACTGTCTCTGTTAATTAAATATGTATATTACTGCTATTATGTTTGTTTGTAGACTGTTGTAGGTGCAGATATTTTTATGTAATCACCATTACGTTTATTTTCACAGAGTTCCAACTAAGAATTTTCTTTTGATAATCTGTTATAGTTATATCCGTCATACAATTAAAGTTTGGTGGTAGTTAGTTCACAATATTTTACTAGGACATTTCAAAGCAGGGTGTGTTCATCCCTGGTAAATGTTTAAAACGCTCACCCGGGGACGTACTTGCACACGCACACTCGCGCAGAAAGATAAACGATAGTTTCCTTGTTTGAGTAATGGCCAGTGTTCGCGTGTGTTTGCAGTGATGACAGAGCCGACAGCTCCAGGTTTATCACCGGCATACGTGATTTTCTGTAGTGTCCACAACGAAGTGTTAGATCTTGTCCGTGTTGCTGGCAGCCGTGTTATCAATGACAGGTAGTTTAGTGCAGGCCACAACAATGAGGCTGTTCATTCACTGGTGATGTGATCTATTGGGGAGGTTGGTGGATTGTTCGGGGGATCGATAACTGCACGTTATACTTGAAAGTATTATTGCCCAGTTGTTATTGTTACATGTTACCATCAAGTTGCAACAGCAGTAGTAGAAATTGTAAATCACATAAAAGAAATATGGTACGCAGGGATCAGATAACAGCACGGCAGAAGAATAAGCACAACCTCTCATAAATGACAAATTTAAGAGTGGAAGAACATGCGAGTATTTATTAACATTATACTCACCCGACACTGGGCGACAGACAGACAGACAGACAGACAGACAGACAGACAGACAGTTAGATTAGATTAGATTAGATTAGATTAGATTAGATTAGACAGACAGACAGACAGACAGACAGACAGACAGACAGACAGACAGACAGACAGACAGACAGACAGACAGACAGACAGACAGACAGACAGACAGGCAGGCAGGCAGGCAGGCAGGCAGGCTGATAGATAGATAGATAGATAGATAGACAGACAGACAGACAGACAGACAGACAGACAGACAGACAGACAGACAGACAGACAGACAGACAGACAGACAGACAGACAGACAGACAGACAGACAGACAGACAGACAGACAGACAGACAGACAGACAGACAGACAGACAGACAGACAGACAGACAGATAGATAGATAGATAGATAGATAGATAGATAGATAGATAGATAGATAGATAGATAGATAGATAGATAGATAGATAGATAGATAGATAGATAGATAGATAGATAGATAGATAGATAGATATAGATAGATAGATAGATTTTGATTCAAGAACCGACATCACAGCACCCGGGGCATTCCCATAAGCGCTCCGTCTCCATCTTCAGCAGCTAGCGAAGAGTTCCGATACTAATGGTACCAGTAGCTTTCTGATTAAATGTCCGTCTCGCCTTTCCCCAACTGCATCAATCTCACCAAACTGTGGTGATCCATCTGCTCCTCCGCATTGTACACGCTCTCCCACAAGGCACTAACCACGTCTGCCCTATCATGTAGCAGTATTCAACCAAGTTGTGCAGAGCCAGCAAGTCTGTCCGCCTGTTCATTTCCCAACACACCGGCGTGATCCGGTGAAAAAATCCAGACAATACCCCACACTCGTGTCCTCCGCAGCGAAGCGTGCCACTCTGCACGAAGCATACCTGTTCTGATCTTCTTCAGCATGCTTTCTGAATCAGTTACAATTACAATGTGTGTGTGTGTGTCGTGTTCTCTAGTCAGCGGAAAGCTGCAGTGACCGCCTCCACCTCCATTCTTAAGCTGGATGTTGTGGTATCATATGCTAGGCTCTGCTGCACCAAACGTTGACCATTAACTTTTGCTAAAAAGCCCCAAGCACTTCTTTTGCCTCTTGACACTGAACCGTCTGTGTAAATGATCAAATCCTCTGAGCGAGCATTATCTTGAATTAATTGCTGAATTTCCACCTCTGTGGCACCTGCTGGCCAGTCTCTGCATTCCCGGCTCAGCGTGATTATGACTCTACACAAGTCTGACTGCTCAGGTGGCACTTTGACCGCCTCCTCTCCTCGCCTAATGTTCTCAAGGATGCAAACCTGTCTGATTGTGTCTTCTGCCTGAGCCATCCATGACCTCCCTCTTATCAGCCGCGGACCCTTAACTATACCCAGAGCTTCATGCAGAAGGTGGTCTGTGTCTGCAGCTACCCTGAGATATGACTTCGCCTGCATCACCTCGTGCCTACCTGCAACCGTCGGCAAACCAAGGATGTATCGCATACACACCACTGGGGTGTCTCTGGTGCAACCCAGAATGACCCGCATAGCCGTGTTCTGTATGCGCTCTAGTTTATCCATCTGACTCTTTGAGACGGTAAGCAGTCCCAGGCCATAATCCACCACTGACAGGATCATGTGCTGATGTTGTGTGAAAAGCATTCTCTGCTCTATGTCAATTGCAGCCATAGTCTTAAGTGCACTAAGTCCTTTTTGGCATCTAGTCACAACACTCTCCACATGGTCCTTAAATGACAGGCTCCTGTCAAATGTAATTCCCAGATACTTTAGTTTGCTCTCTCTGTTTACGTCTCTACCATCTATCGTGAGACTTGGGACATTAGTTTTAACGATTCTCTTGTCCAGAGAACACCACAAAACAGACGCCTTTTCCGGGTGGACGACAGCCTTCATTTCTGTAAACCACTCAGTCACTTTGTCTACTGTCGCTTGTAGCTCCCGGGCTGTTTGCTCCCTCTCTTCCCCCTGCCTACATGCAAGTATATCATCCGCAAAAGTCAGTATCCTTCCAACTCCTGGTGCTTCTAGGCTTGCAATCTTGCTCGTATACAAGTTGAAGAGCACAGGCGAGATGGCGGATCCCTGTGGCAGTCCTGGGGTGAAAGTGCATGGTTCAGATGTCCATGAGCCCAGTCGGAGAGCAACCCGACGTGAATACAGGACAGCTGCAACCCAATTCACCAGCCATGGATTGACCTCCTTCTCCCTCAGTGCAGTCATTAAGATGTCGTATCTCACTCTGTTATAAGAATCCTCGAGATCTAGTCCTACCGCCATAGTTTCCTGTCTGTTCTGGAAACCTTCATAGACGTCAAAAGCAAAAGTGGCCGCATTTGCCCAAGTGTCCTTTCCTGGCCTGTAGGTTCCCAGACCTCTTGGGAGAAGCTTCCCCCTTTCCAAAAATTCTTGTAACTTTACAGCAACTATCTTCTCCAAGACCTTCCCAAATGTGTTTTGTAAGATAATGATTCTAAAGCCACTAAGCTTAGAATGATCTTTAAAAGGTTTTGGTAGTGGGATTAGATAGCTGTGCACCCAGTCTTGCGGTACTGATGCGTCTTAATACTCTGGTTAAAACAGTCGGCCATCTCCGCCAGGTCTATATTGCTCAAAGCTTTCATGTGACCATACCTGACACCATCAGGCCCTGGTGCAGTGTCTTTTGCTTTTTTCAAAATTTGTTTGAAATCTTCCACTTGTATCATGTCTTCATAATGCATATTTTTCAAAGTGCCAGCTAACTCCTTTCTAACTGCATCTCTGATGTCTACATCATTATGATCTGTCTGAGCTATAAACCTATGGAGAAAAGCCTCCCCTTTCTCATTGTCTGTTGTCACACGCACACCATCGTCTCTACAAATTGTTCCGACTGTCATAGGCCGATCTTTTCTTTGCATCTGCCTTTGCAGTTTCCAGAATTTCCCCAATGTTTTATCGCCTCCCATGTCATTCACAAAAGTTTCCCACTTTGCTCTTTTGGCCTCTGCAGCAAAGCGCTTGAAAACCTCCACCTTATCTCTTTTCACTTTCTCCGCCATCTCCACTTCCTCTCGTGAGCTTGAGGGTGTCTGTCGTACTTTCTTTAGCTGCTTCACTGCGGCTCTCTTTGCCTTCCATGCCTGTTCTACTTCTGGAGTCCACCATGGGGGCTGTAGAAAATTAGTTCTGGCAGTTCTTTTGCATGCTCCCTGTCTGAGGCGTCCAAGTAGGTTGTTGGTCCAATTATACTGGAAGGTCTTGCGTGCTCTCCCACCTTAACCTTACTGTGTTTAGAAATCAAGACTGAACATGGTAGGTGATCACTCCCATGGTCATTCAGGACAGTCCATTTAACATCTAAAACCTACGACTGAGAAACAAATGTCAAGTCAATGGCTGTGTCTGCATCTCCAGACCTCATTGCCATTCTAGTTTGCCTCCCATCATTGATGCAGACCATATCGGAGTCAGCAGTTGAAGTTGATGGAAAAAAAAAGGGGGGGGGGGGAATGGCCGAGAAATGTGAGTCAGAGGCGTCGGAATCTTTGGGGTGGGGGGGGGGGGGGGGGGTGTAGAGGCAGGCTTCAGACACTTTGATTGACCTCCTAGACCCTGATAATTGTTAAGGACTGAGCCTCCCAAACTAGAAAATTAGAAACGGATCTAAGTATTCTAACCATGCAGAGATTTTTAATGCATTTGTTTGGACAAGACATATTTCCAACATAGTATTGTATTTATTTACCATTCAGAACCCAATAATGATAATAATATCATATAATAAAACTGTTTTGTTATTACTGTGCAAGTAAACAAGGCTTAAACTCCTAGCTCCTCTCCCGCCTACTAGAAAATTATATGGGCGCTGAGCCCAGATGGTTTGTTTGGGTTGTTGGTGTAGGTTGTTGGTGTAGGTTGTTGGTGTAGGTTGTTGGTGTAGGTTATTGGTGTAAGCTGTTGGCGTAGGCTGTTGGTGTAGATTGTTGGTGTAGGTTGTTGGTGTAGGTTATTGGCGTAGGTTGTTGGTGTAGATTGTTGGTGTAGACTGTTGGTGTAGGTTGTTGGTGTAGGTTGTTGGTGTAAGCTGTTGGTGTAGGTTATTGGTGTAAGCTGTTGGCGTAGGCTGTTGGTGTAGATTGTTGGTGTAGGTTGTTGGTGTAGGTTATTGGCGTAGGTTGTTGGTGTACGTTGTTGGTGTAGGTTATTGGTGTAGGTTGTTGGTGTAGGTTGTTGGTGTAGGTTGTTGGTGTAGGTTATTGGTGTAGATTGTTGGTGTAGGTTATTGATGTAGGTTGTTGGTGTAGGTTGTTGGTGTAGGTTATTGGTGTAAGCTGTTGGTGTAGGCTGTTGGTGTAGGTTATTGGCGTAGGTTGTTGGTGTAGGTTATTGGCGTAGGTTGTTGGTGTAGGTTATTGGCGTAGGTTGTTGGTGTAGGTTATTGGCGTAGGTTGTTGGTGTAGGTTATTGGCGTAGGTTGTTGGTGTAGGTTATTGGCGTAGGTTGTTGGTGTAGGTTATTGGCGTAGGTTGTTGGTGTAGGCTGTTGGTGTAGGTTGTTTGTGTAGGTTATTGGTGTAGGTTATTGGTGTAGGTTATTGGTGTAGGTTGTTGGTGTCAGTTTTTGGTGTAGGTTATTGGTGTAGGTTGTTGGTGTAGGTTATTGGTGTAAGCTGTTGGTGTAGGCTGTTGGTGTAGGTTATTGGCTTAGGTTGTTGGTGTAGGCTGTTGGTGTAGGTTGTTTGTGTAGGTTATTGGTGTAGGTTATTGGTGTAGGTTAATGTTGTAGGTTGTTGGTGTAGGTTGTTGGTGTAGGTTGTTGGTGTAGGTTGTTGGTGTAGGTTATTGGTGTAAGCTGTTGGCGTAGGCTGTTGGTGTAGATTGTTGGTGTAGGTTGTTGGTGTAGGTTATTGGCGTAGGTTGTTGGTGTACGTTGTTGGTGTAGGTTATTGGTGTAGGTTGTTGGTGTAGATTGTTGGTGTAGACTGTAGGTGTAGGTTGTTGGTGTAGGTTGTTGGTGTAAGCTGTTGGTGTAGGTTATTGGTGTAAGCTGTTGGCGTAGGCTGTTGGTGTAGATTGTTGGTGTAGGTTGTTGGTGTAGGTTATTGGCGTAGGTTGTTGGTGTACGTTGTTGGTGTAGGTTATTGGTGTAGGTTGTTGGTGTAGGTTGTTGGTGTAGGTTATTGGTGTAGGTTGTTGGTGTAGGTTATTGATGTAGGTTGTTGGTGTAGGTTGTTGGTGTAGGTTATTGGTGTAAGCTGTTGGTGTAGGCTGTTGGTGTAGGTTATTGGCGTAGGTTGTTGGTGTAGGTTATTGGCGTAGGTTGTTGGTGTAGGTTATTGGCGTAGGTTGTTGGTGTAGGTTATTGGCGTAGGTTGTTGGTGTAGGTTATTGGCGTAGGTTGTTGGTGTAGGTTATTGGCGTAGGTTGTTGGTGTAGGTTATTGGCGTAGGTTGTTGGTGTAGGCTGTTGGTGTAGGTTGTTTGTGTAGGTTATTGGTGTAGGTTATTGGTGTAGGTTATTGGTGTAGGTTGTTGGTGTCAGTTTTTGGTGTAGGTTATTGGTGTAGGTTGTTGGTGTAGGTTATTGGTGTAAGCTGTTGGTGTAGGCTGTTGGTGTAGGTTATTGGCTTAGGTTGTTGGTGTAGGCTGTTGGTGTAGGTTGTTTGTGTAGGTTATTGGTGTAGGTTATTGGTGTAGGTTATTGGTGTAGGTTAATGTTGTAGGTTGTTGGTGTAGGTTGTTGGTGTAGGTTGTTGGTATAGGCTGTTGGTGTAGGTTGTTGGTGTAGGTTATTGGCTTAGGTTGTTGGTGTAGGCTGTTGGTGTAGGTTGTTCGTGTAGGTTGTTGGTGTAGGTTATTGGTGTAGGTTGTTGGTGTAGGTTGTTGGTGTAGGTTGTTGGTGTAGGTTGTTGGTATAGGCTGTTGGTGTAGGTTGTTGGTGTGGGTTTGCTACCAGAACGCGGCAGTAATCAACAAAAGTCGGCTAAACTTTGTGAATTTATTAGAGAAGGCATGCAAATATTTAAAAGTTAAAATTAATGTAGTCTTTCCTCGCCACTGTCGAAAAAAGTTTATTGTTTTGTTTCACACTAAGACGTTTTTCGTACGGTATAAAAAGCCAGTTCGCAACGTACTAATAATTGTCCTCGTATTTATCTGAAGGTGCGACCGATTCTCTCTGCCTGCATTCGTTAAGGTGCAGTCGATAAGTAAATCACATTGTCTCAGCAAACACCCGCGAGCCTAAGCCATCCAAGCTGGCCTGCCTCAGTTCGCGGAAAGACAACTCATGACCAAAAGAAAATCCGATAAAAACTTAGTAAATATGATCCTAGCTACCTCACTTTATTTGGCTGTGTTTCGGTTTGAAACGAACAGGCCCCGGGAGGGCAATGCGTTAACTGCCATAGAAGTGTTGTGAAAGGCTGCTTGGTTCCGTCCAAATTAAAGAGTTATCTGGAATGCAATCATCCTGATTTAGTACACAGGATAAGAAATCTTCAAACGCCGCGCTTTATCTACTAAGGCAGGGTCATCCATATTGGAGAGAATTTCTAAAAATGAAAAGGATATAATGCAAAATTAATCCAAACAGTTTCGTTCATCGCATTAAAGATAACTGAACGTTAAATGTGTATTCTTTTTTTTTTCCTAAGAATATACCCGCTTTATGTGTAGGTGTGCCGCAATTTTTTTTTTTTTTTTTAGCCGGACAAGGGTGCCGCGGCCACAAAAGTTTGAGAACCCCTGTGTACACACTGGTCGTTAAATCCTCATCATTGTCAGCTGCGACTTTAGCCCTTGAGCAACTTGGGGAGGAACATTTTGCGATCTATTACTTGATGGGTAGCAATAGATAGTCATTCCGTATCGATGTAAAAGGTCTTTAGCTTCGTTCTGGCGCCAGTGGAAATAATACAATATGTACTTCCTTGTCCCATTTCATACTAGAAAAAAAAAACTTGTCAGTTCCAGAAAAATCTTGAAGCTTGCACCCGCAAAGTTTAAAAAAAAGGCATCTTCCAGATGTGCTAACACTAACGGCCCCGCACCAGAACTGCGACCCGCTGTTGGCGTAAACGATCAGTCACGGAAGCAGACGATACACCCGCATTGTGCACACAGTTCTTCTGAACGTAATCGGCCACCCGCCATTTTTGTGTAGTAAAGAACACGTCGCGGACAAAACAAACATTCTCATGAAATTCACAGTGTTGCACTAAGCACTCTGATCTGAGTTTGGGCGACAGAATCTTTGTACTCCCGGCTCAGAAATGGGAAATTTGCATCACCAGAACCGAGCCGGAAACAACTTTTCTGAGTGTCAGCTGTCAGCCAGATATCGACCATCAAGAGCATACCCGTAGGAACCCCTAGTATATTTAACATCTTTTAACGTTACACGCATCATGGGATATCCTGCTATGGCATTATCTTCACATTTTCAAATCATTAACTCTTTTCATCTCCACAGCGTCAAATTCTCCCTGGGCAACATGGTGGGCTTACCAAGGCTTGGCTGGTAAGTGTCGTCTCTCTGCCGTACAGTTTTCAATGCATCGCACGCATACAAAATGTCACATACATTTAACAATGTACCAGCAAGATTTTGCCTTCCCTTACTTCATGCTGGTTTTCTAACTTCCCCCTCTCCCTCCCTCCCCCCCCCCCGGGCCACTTGTTTACTGTGAAAGACTTACTGTTTGTTGTTTTGATACATGATACATTTTCTTTAGCATTCTGGTAGCATACACGTTGTTTATAAGTCGCCCTTCCAGTCCCATTTTGTCAAATACTATTTTCAGCCCTACATGATGACCACAGCTGAAAAACAGTGGCAAAGGAAATTGCCGTCTCCACCGCTGACTTTGACGCAAATGTTGTGTAAGGACAGCGTTGCCAAATCAGTTAGTTAAAGCTTTCACTGGCTTTCTGTGATCCTATTTTAGCACATCGTTAAAGGAGATCGGGACCTGTCAACCTTGATACAGTTGGGTAGATGATAGCACCGCCCTGTGAAGTTAATGTTGGCCGATGTTTTTGATGCTAACCTATCCTAACGGCTCTCTGGTAATAAGTAAAGGACCCTTTTCCACGCCTTTGGGCGTATAGGGCATATAGGGCTAGACCTTTATTTTATAGACCAGTCGGCACAAGATGGGTGATGTGGTCAGCAGCACGCCGGCCGCCTTCACTTCTCGGGACTGCACCCGGTACCCACTCAAGACTGGGTCGACCTGGGAGCCAAGGTCATTTTGGAAAAAAATCCGGCTCCACCAGGGAGCCAACCCACGACCTCCTGATCCACGGCGAGCGTCTAGCCGCTCTGCCACGGCGACTTCCCTCTCTGGTAATGACACCAAGAAATGTTACCTTCTGGACAGAGCCTGTGCTTAGATGGCTTGTCAGTGTTCACCATGTGGACAAAATCCATCTAACACTACTTGCTTCATTTTCTTCACATCAGGTTGAAAATAGGAGAATATGTACAGACATTTACTTCTGATTTTGAAGTCTTGCGGCTGCCTATATATGAAGTAATTTATATAGTATAGGTTAGTTGCCTATCCTTCACAGGACGTTACAGAACCAACCCCAACAGCCCCTGGCTGTTGTGTAGTTTTTCTAGGCATATTTACGTCCAGTAGTTTGCCATTGCTTTCTGGAATGTATATTATATAGTATAACTGTCCGAAATACATCGATGAAATTATTACTCCGTTGATACTTTACAGGTCCGCAACACTGGGGCTATTTAAATCCCGACTGGGTGCTTTGCAGATCAGGGAAATTTCAGTCACCGATCAACATAGAGCCAAGGTTGTTACTGTTTGATCCTAAACTGAGACGGATGAGTGTGGATGTTCCCGAGCTGGTAAAGATATATTTCATTGTCAGATTCCTTATTCGATTTGCCATTACTGCCTGTACTTAGCACTTTTGCGGTTTAGGTGGAGGCTTTTTTGAACACACAAAAACCTCCTAACATCCTTGCCGAGGATTCGAATCTGGGTCTCCCGCAAGAGAGGCCTAGGTTATTGGCCGTTCGGTCAGCCGCTTCTCCCTTATTCCATTGCTGAGCTAAAAGACAGGTGATAAAAGATGTATGATTGCTATACAATGAATTGTTTTATGCTCACTGATTAGCCAAACTGCTAATTACGGCCTTTATTTTACCACTTTTGCGGTGTAGGCTGGGGAAAAAAAAAAGGGGGGGGGGGGGGGTCTTTGAGCCTGAGGATTGCCGACCGCATGGTTAGGGCTGTCGCCACGACTATGCTGGTGAGGATTTTAATTTTTTAGGCTGAGTGTCCTCTTGTCGTAACGCCAGACAACAGACAGTAACAGGGCAGACGACGCAGATTTAAACAGAGATTAAAATCTACTGCAAATCGAGCCTTGTGTTCCAGTCTTTCGTCGATTACTGATACAGGTTGTCACTGTTGCTAAATCCTATGATAACTATAGTCCCAGCCCTCTGCAATGCTACTTTTATATAAGGGTGAGTCATTGAATCTTGAAAGATCACATCAGACATAAGAAGCAGAAACGTATTTAAAAAAAAAACCATAGGGTATAAGGAAAAATAGCCTAGAGAAAGATCACACTGGGTATAGGAAACAGTAACTTATTGAAAGATCACACATGATATAAAAACAGTGGTCTATTGAAAGATCGCATGCAATATAAGAAACAATAGCTTATCGAAATATCACACAAATTATAAGAAACAGTAGCTTATTGAAAGATCACATGGGATATAAGAAACAGTAGCTTATTGAAAGTTCACATGGGATATAAGAAACAGTAGCTTATTGAAAGATCACATGGGATATAAGAAACAGTAACATATGAAAGATCACATGAGATATAAGAAACAGTAGCTTATTGAAAGATCACATGGGACATAAGAAACAGTAGCTTATTGAAAGATCACATGGGATATAAGAAACAGTAACATATGAAAGATCACATGGGATATAGGAAACAGTAGCTTATTGAAAGATCAGATGGGATATAAGAAACAGTAGTTTATTGAAAGATCACATGGGATATAAGAAACAGTAACACATAAAAGATCACATGGGATATAAGAAACAGTAGCTTATTGAAAGATCACATGGGATATAAGAAACAGTAACATATGAAAGATCACATGGGATATAAGAAACAGTAGCTTATTGAAAGATCACATGGGATATAAGAAACAGTAGCTTATTGAAAGATCACATGGGATATAAGAAACAGTAACATATGAAAGATCACATGGGATATAAGAAACAGTAGCTTATTGAAAGATCACATGGGATATACGAAACAGTAGCTTATTGAAAGATCACATGGGATATAAGAAACAATAGCTCATCGAAATATCACACAAATTATGAGAAACAGTAGCTTATTGAAAGATCACATGGGATATAAGAAACAGTAGCTTATCGAAAGTTCACAGGGGATATAAGAAACGGTAATTGGCTGCCTGTTTTCCTGCAGGTCAGTGGGGTATTGAAGAACACAGGAAATGACATCATGCTGTCTCTGGATGACGTCATGTCGAACGGTGCCAACTTTAGCGACGGTCCTTTCATGTACACATATAGACTGGCCCAGGTCAAGGTTCACATCGGCAAAACCAACGGCAGAGGATCGGAGCATCGGATTGATGAAAAGTCGTTTGCAGCTGAGGTTAGAATGTTTGCCATTCTTTTCATTTCTCTTTTCCTTCTCTCTCTCTCTCTCTCTCTCTCTCTCTCTCTCTCTCTCTCTCTCTCTCTCTCTCTCTCTCTCCCTCTCTCTCTCTCTCTCACCCACACACCCACCTACACACACACACCAACACACACACACCCACACTCACACACACACTCTGAGGCTGGCGCGCATGCACACACAGAGACAGTAAACATGTGCCCTTTATATATTTGCACATCAGATTTTAAATCTGTTTGCCTTCTCGTACATGTACATTATCGGCTGTTTTTCTCATGTGTATCTGTATTTTATGTATTGAACGTGCCTGTCGTGAGGTGCGACCTTTCTGTCTATCCGGATGTCTTGATTCTCGTAGAGATGAGACCATTCTGTCTATCCGGATGTCTGGATTCTCGTAGAGGCCCGACCTTTCTGTCTATCCTGATGTCTGGATTCTCGTAGAGGTAACATGCCACAACAATTCTTATCGCCGATCATTTGGATCTCAAAGCGTGAGCTGGACGGTCCGGTTATATGGTATTTACGTACACCGGAGCTTAGCTATCAACACAACCCGATCACATAATAACAAATGACGACTGGACCCGCCTAAGACTCCACACAAACTCTCACACACATATCCATTACATGACTAACCCGTTCATATTACAGGAAGACAACTATAAGACCACTGTGGTCACACGCGAAAAATTTTCACATTTCGAAACTATTCACATTCAAAAACTGTTTTCAGTACTTTTTGGCAAAATTAAAATACTCAAAATTTTAAAACAATAAATGGTGGCCGAAAGGTCGTTGTGTTTGGAAGCTCGCTCTCCTTCGAGATACGCCTAGCCAGATCAAAGGGAGACAGAACAAACAGGAAACACCAAGAATGAAGAAGGAAGACATGCACCAGTGACAACAGGACGAGCGGTTTGATTCGGATGGAAGCATTAAGCCAGAAATGGCACAAACACCAGTATTCAGTCACGAAAGTGACGCAAATAACCCAGACCACAAATTTAGGCGGAGACTGTTAGCAGCCTAGGCTAGCTAGCAGCAGTCTGAACGTGGTCGAGCTTTTCTTTTTTTTTTTTTCTCAAAAGGACTTGGACTTGGACTCGTAGAGGTGCGACCTTTCTTTCTCTCCTGATGTCTCGATTCTCGTAGAGACCCGACCTTTCTGTCTATCCTGATGTCTGGATTCTCGTAGAGAAGCGACCTTTCTGTCTCTTCTGATGTCTGAATTCTCGTAGAGATACGACCTTTCTGTCTATCCTGATGTCTGGATTCTCGTAGAGAAGCGACCTTTCTTTCTCTCCTGATGTCTCGATTCTCGTAGAGGCTCGACCTTTCTGTCTATCCTGATGTGTTGATTCTCATAGAGACTCCTGCCCTACCGTAGGCTCGACAAGCATTAAGATTAATGAAGATTTTATTCCTCATTAATAAAAAATATATAATGGAGTAAATCTCCGTGACATTAAACAGATTTGGGGGGGGGGGGACATGGGGTGAGGTGCATGCAGTAGTGAAGAATAGAACGACCTGACGTGAGTTGGCGGAGAGTCTATACTCTATTACGGTGTAAAGGGCAACAACAACAACAACAACAACAACAACAAGTCATCTCCATGAGTTGTGGCAGTAAGAAGATAGCCCCCAACATCACTTTTGGATTCTTGGAAGACTGGATGGAACTTTAACAGTGTTTTCATTTTTTCTAGCCACCCTCACAACATAATGCCATTAGGACACACATTAATCCTAATAACGACATACCAGTTTATCAGTTTTGAATAGTTCTACAATCGACTGGTGCGCTGGAAGCTTTACATGTGTAACAAGAGACTCAGAACATTCATAATCCAATTCTGGATGAGAAAGCATCATCAGTAATAAAGGCTATCTTTGAAAGGAAGAGAAAGTTAACATGCCTAGGGTAAAACTGTATCCATTTAGGGAAAGAAAAGGTTTCAAAGGTTTAAAGGTGACTGTCATCCTCAGATTCAGCTAATCTGCTACAACAGTGACCTGTTTAAATCCCTCCAAGAAGCCGAGCGGATGCCCTATGGTGCGGCCATTATTGCTGTGTTTGGTGAGGTACGTAGATGGGTTTCCTGTCGTATGGGTACTGACATCTAATTGGATGGTCGCCTTTTTCTTTTAATTTCCGTATCAGTGTCTCATTTTTAACAATTTCTCAATACAAATTGAATCCATCATGTGTATATAAATATCTCACTTTTTTAGTTTCTGTTCACATATTGTATTTTCATCTGTGTATGCATACTTCCATTTAGACCATTGAACATATATACCATTTTTTATTTTATGTGCAAACATATAATTTTTTTTTTCATTTGTATCAAATATATAAAATTCCCCTCTGTGCAACTGTTCATTGTTTTTAAAATTACCGCAAACATAATTCTAGGAAACAAAAGCGACACAAAGAACGTCTAGTTCACCAGAAGTCATTTGAAGTGGCCTACATTTCAACCCCGCAATTCGCTCGTCTGCGTGGAATGACTTGGTAAGGGTTGGGATTTAGTTGGCGCTGTCGATTCTGAATCCCGATTACTTGGGTTAGATTTTGTGAGATTAAAGCCTCGGAGCCTAAAAGCATCTCCATTGATTTTATACCCCAAATTAAGTGAATCTTCTTATATCTTGTTCCTGATTCGGCTGAATATTAGGTTTTGGTTTAAACGGATGAACATCATGACACAAAGGTAGTAACGCTTAGGTGCTCCGTTCTACTTCTAACTCCAGCCTGAGTCAGAAGAATCTCAGCGCAGTGTACGAACTCCGTAGCCCCGGCGAGGATCCTAAAATACTTTAGGTAGATTAATGATTCGGCTGAATATATGACTGAGTCAGGCAATCAATACACTGTCCTCGATTCGGCTGAATATATGACTGGGTTAATCAACACCTTGGTCTTTATTAAGCTTAACATGTGACTGAATTTAGTCAGTCAACACCTTGGTCTTCATTTAGTTGAATATATGAATGAGTCAGTCAGTCAACACCTTGGTCTTCATTCAGCTGAATATAGGAATGAGTCAGTCAGTCAACACCTTGGTCTTCAATTAGCTGAATATATGAATGAGTCAGCCAGTCAACACCTTGGTCTTCATTCAGCTGAATATATGAATGAGTCAGTCAGTCAACACCTTGGTCTTCATTTAGCTGAATATATGAATGAGTCAGTCAGTCAACACCTTGGTCTTCATTTAGCTGAATATATGAATGAGTCAGTCAGTCAACACCTTGGTCTTCATTCAGCTGAATATATGAATGAGTCAGTCAGTCAACACCTTGGTCTTCATTTAGCTGAATATATGAATGAGTCAGTCAGTCAACACCTTGGTCTTCATTCAGCTGAATATATGAATGAGTCAGCCAGTCAACACCTTGGTCTTCATTCAGCTGAATATATGAATGAGTCAGTCAGTCAACACCTTGGTCTTCATTTAGCTGAATATATGAATGAGTCAGTCAGTCAACACCTTCGTCTTCATTTAGCTGAATATATGAATGAGTCAGTCAGTCAACACCTTGGTCTTCATTTAGCTGAAAATGTGACTTAAGTCAGGCAATCAGTAGGTAGCTGTACCCCACCAGGACAAGACACAAGCGATGAACACCCGGTGACGCAAAGTGCCACCATGCGGATGAGGATCACCCGTGGAGAGGACCCAGAAACCCTTTCAGCCGTTAGGTTATATCTATGCTAGGCCAATCTATGCCCCGGCTATATTCAGGGCCCTCCGGCAAAAGCCAGGACGGGGCTTCAAACAACTAAAAATTGCACCCCACATGGGGACGACTTATATTATAAATCAGGCAATCATTACCTTGTTCGTGTTCCGGTTGAATGTTTGAATGAATCAGTGGGTCATTGTAATGAGAAACCTGTAATGAAGAAAATTGTGCGTTCTTCTTTTTCTTCACTTCCTCTTTTACCGCTGTTGGTGTCGAGGGAGATATAAGGTTCTGTTTCTAGCTCTTCTGGCCGCCTCGACCATAGGCACATCGTGCGTTACTTAACTAAATGGTACAAACACTGTCAAACACTGAAAGAAATATCATGATTAGATATCAAACTAAAAGAAAATAGAACCAGTCAGTATGACAACATCACTAACACAACAAGCGAACGTTGCGGCTAGGAAACCTTCATCAGCAACATAAATACATCTACAAAGAACAAAAATACACAAAGTCACTTAACTGGCGTATCTCATATAGAAGTGGCATTTCTATCTGGCCAGTAGAATGTATAGACTCGTGTTTGTCGGGTAGGATTAAATACTGACAGAAACATAAAATTCTACGAGCAACAAGGGCAGTAACTCTAAGATTGAAATAACTAAAATGACGAACCGCCACATTTCCTAGACAACGAGACAAAGCAAATTATGCTAACCTAGTAATCTGTTATTTCCCGATCTATTATCGTCCACGTCACTCAATGTCTCATGTAGCCCCCGTGATGTGGCGGATAGACTGTGTATTCAACGGTCGTAGGTTCAAATCAGAACGGAGCCTGATATTTTTCATATCTGACCTTGACTCCCAGGTCGACTCAGCCTTTGTAGTCATTCTTTAAGTGGGTTGCAGGTACAGCGAGTGCCGATTGGTCTATAAAATATATGGAATTATTCATAGTCATACATTGGGATGATATGTTGACGCCGGTAGCGCTGGCTTTCAAGCTACACCGTTCGATTCACAAGTGCGGACATGTTACCAGAGTTCCTGGGATTCAACACATGAGCTAAGGAGCTCGTGTTTATGCGACGCTCTGACAGGCGGGCGACCACTCCACGGGCTGAGATCTAGCCAGACTGGAAAAAAAAAAAATAATACTGTTTGCACTGAAGTTGATGCTCTCACATTTAATCACTTTTAAACTTAGTATAATAAAAATTCAGAACGGAGATGAATTTGGAAGCACCAGAGATGTGGTTTCTGAGACGAATGTTACGAATAGCTTGGATGGCCAGATAAACTAACAACGATTGCTTAAAAGAGGCTAATGAAAGTATATATATATATATATATATATATATATATATATATATATATATATATATATATATATATATATATATATATATATATATATACAACAATAAGAAAGAAACAAACACTGTTCTTTAGCCACATAATGAGAAGAGAACATTGGAGAACATCGTGACAGCTGGAAAGACCAGTGGGAAAAGGGGGTAGAAGCAGACCAAGAGAGATGATGCTGGATGGGCTGAAACGATGGCATGGAGGAATATCATCAAGAGAGCTGTTCCAGGCAACCAGGGATCGTGATCTGTGGTGATGCATGAGCGCCTACACCAATTGGCAGGACACGTGATGATGGTGATAATAAAATGACAACAGTGTCAGACATTCATTCATTCATGATCCTGATGTGTCCTCATATGTCACACAGGGCTCGCAGTCTTTTCCTCCATTCTAATCTATCCTGTGTAATCTGTTCAATATCAGGATGGAATCCAGCCAAGCATCCTTGCTCTCTCTGATTAAGGTAGTGGTGGAACTCTCCTGCGGAAACTGGGAAAAGCAAAAATATACTTGATCCGGCAAGATCAAGAAATGAACTAGACAGGAAAAGTGTAAATGTATTGTCTTCAGTGATTCAAAGCCCGCTCACAGGCAGCTTTAGAAATGAAATGAAGACGAATAAGAGACGGAGAAAAGCTCCAATATGGAGAATGAGGATAAATAATTAAGAACACATAATTGGTTTATAGATCAAATAGAATATATACATTGTAGGCGTCTGTGGCTTAGGCGTTTCGAACGCGCAATGCCGGGGTGCCGGGTTCGATTCCAGCTGCGGGCCTTGCGTTGGTTTCAACAGTGGTATCGAGAAGCCGACCGTCCAGTACAATGGAAAACTACCAGACATAAATTTGTCTAGAAAAACCTCATCTAAAAAATGCTGCGGTTGGTTCTGCAACGTCCTGTAGAGGATACGCCGCAAACAACACAAATACAGTTAACTGCTGCTAATATGTATTTGTAAAACACGCATTTATAGAATAATAAACATTAATGTTAGGCTTATGCTGCGAAAAATGCAAGCAATAAACTGAAATATTTTGTCCGTGTTATCCTTTTTTCGTATAAATAGTTTTAATAATAATAATAATAATAAAGTGTTCCCAACACACAAAATGAAGCTATGCAACTTATTTTGGGATGTACACAGAACACGCCAATAGTATACGTATTTGCATTGCCGTCCATTTATGAAAGAAACAAGGTATTACAGGCAAAAATGCACCTCAAAGTTGCAACGGACAGGGAACATTTTCTGGATGAGGCCTTGGTAGATAGCAATGAATATCGGCTGAAAAGGGAATAATGATGATGTAAAGAATAGTGTTATTGTATACATGCAACAAATAATATATAGCCCTTGCCTGCGAAGATATTCGTGCAATCCCCAGACGGGACCGAATGACAATGTCTTTTATTCTGACCAGTACGACACTGCTCTTGACACAGCTTTATATAAATGGGTAATGATGTTTATAAATTTCTGGGATTAGCCAGCTAAGAAAAGGCACAGAGGAAGGGAACTGGTCAACACACCTTATATATCGTTATCTAGAATTTGGGAATGTGTAACACTTCGATTAGGGAGCTTACATGGGGAGTAAAAGTAAGAACGGACACCACCAATGGGCAATCGGACAGCCCGATTTGAGAAGTTGAACTTCTTCTTTGTTTACTGGCTGTAAGCTCTAACTGAAAGTCCTAGTTGTTCGTCCATTTGGACTTTCGCTTTGTGCTAGGACCTGACTTTTGCGTGTGCATCCGTCTTACTGGCTTATTTGCCGCTCGGGCAGATGCACTCCGACTTCGAAGTAACTCCCCAAATAGTCGACTTCTACGACATGTTTATTCGGGAGGCAGTGGGGCAGTTCTTGTTTTTCCCGCAAGGAGTCCAGAAACCCACACGGGAAGAGAAATTACACAAAGATGTACATCTTCTTCTTCGTCTGGTTCCCTGGCTGTAAAGTCTTGAGGAAGGAAAGTTATGTTTATTCGTCCACTTCTGGGCTTGCATCTTGTTCCATAACTTGACCTTTTCCGGAACATCCGATTTACAGAACTGACTTTTTTATGCGCAGACTGTTGATTCATTGCCTCTCTAGCAGATACACTCTAAATTCAGAGGAAACCCTCTGCTAGCTGACTCGTACGACATGCTTAGGGAGGTACTAGGTCTATTCTTTTTTATTGTTGTTTAAAAAAAAAAAATTATGTTACTAGGATAATGCCAAGGAATTGAGAACTCTCTAATGCTAAGACACAACTAAAAGACTCTTTTCTACAGCTTCAAACCTATTGGGCGAATAAGGCTAGACCTATATTTTATAGACCAATCGGCACTTGATGGGTAATGTGGTTAGCATTACGCCGGCCGCCTTACCTTCCAATGGCTTTACCTGGTACCAATTTAAGGCTGGGTCGACCTGGCAACCAACGTCATTTTTGAAAAAGTCCAGCTCTGTCTGGACCTGAACTCAATACTTTCTGATCCGCAGGCGTGCGTATAGACGCTACACCACGGCGGTTCCCTAAGACACAGCTGCGACATTGTATAACGTGTAGGGCTGTACCGAATATTCGCTCCGTATTCGCTTCGGGGCCGAATAGTGGACCTATTGACTATTCGGTATTCGGCCGAATAGTTGCGGTCGGACCGAATACGAATAGTAGTTACCTTATACCCGTTTCTTCATACACGGCCTTAACACTGACAACATGGAACGACTGGTTTTGTTGAAAGCTAATGCAGCTTTCATGCATTAACTAAGCTGTCAGTGACAATTTCCAAGTTTAGTTATTTGTTATAATACTTAGGATTCTTTCATTCCTAGTTATTAGTTACCACAGACTGACTGAAGGATGCGAAACATAAAATGTTTTTAAATGTTTACTATTCTGTACTAATGCTAACTAGACATGGAAAGAATATAAACTCCGGCCACATCCAAGTTGATAATATGAAAATCAAACGAACAAAAACATAAACATACTTGGGCGCAAACTTCAACTAAAGTCAAAGAGTCTGTCTCGCAACACCAAGATCAAAATATATAAAACGTTGA
Organism: Candidula unifasciata; assembly: GCA_905116865.2. Lineage (NCBI taxonomy): Eukaryota > Metazoa > Mollusca > Gastropoda > Stylommatophora > Geomitridae > Candidula > Candidula unifasciata. The sequence continues at coordinate 255,294 of CAJHNH020002446.1, read as the reverse complement.
TAAGACCAGTCGTTTTGTATGGCTCTGCAACTTGAAGCAGAAATAAAGGAAATGGGACCTTATTACAGGTTTTCGAAAACAGTCTTACGACAAATCTTTGGACCCATCAAAGATGCTAATATCGGGGAATGGATAGTGAGAAGCAACAACGTAACACATACTATGTTTAAATCACCATTGATCACTGGCACCACGAGAGCTAACAGACTAAAATGGTTGGGGCATATTAAAAGATTGGCAGATGTCAGAGAAGTAAAAACTGTATACACCTGAGAGAGGAATGAGCGTAGACCATGAGGCAGACAAAGAAGTTCGAGAGATAATGTCCAGCCAGACTTGCAAACAACTGGTGTCACAAATTGTGAAGATAATGCCAGCCAAAGAGATGAATGAAGACGAGTGATATCTGCAGCAGTAAACCTCAAGTGCTCAGAATGCTAAAGAAGAAGATGACTATTCTGTGCTACTTTATGTGAAGTAAAAGTTTAGCGTACATTTGACATCATTAATGTGGTTTTTTAAAAGATATATTTTTATACACTATACACTATTCGTATTCGTATTCGGCCGAATAGTTGGTCCCGTTATTCGTATTCGGCCGAATAGTGAAAATCACTATTCGGTACAGCCCTAATAACGCGCGCGCGCGCGCGCGCGTGTGTGTGTGTGTGCGTGTGCTTGGATTAGTGATTAGTGTTAGTGTCTAAGGACTTCAGTCGATAAGAGACAAGGGAGAAGCAACTACATGCAGTCATAGAATCAGTCAATGAGAGACAATAGGGAAACAACTACATGCAGTCACGAAGTCAGTCTATGAGAGACAAGGGGAAAACAACAACATGCAGTCACGGAGACAGTCGATGAGAGACACGAGGGAAACAACTACATATAGTCACAAAGTCAGTCTATGAGAGACAAGGGGAAACACAACTACACGCAGTCACAAAATCAGTCGGTGAGAGACAGTAAGGAAAAAAACTACATGTAGTCACGAAGTCAGTCAATAAAAGACAAGGGGGAAACAATTACACGCAGTCACAAAGTCAGTCGATGAGAGACAAGGGGAAAACAACTACATGCAGTCACAAATTCAGTCGATGAGAGACAAGGGGGAAACAACCACATATAGTCACAAAATCAGTCGATGAGATACAATGGGAAAATAACTATATACAGTCACAAAGTCAGTCGATGAGAGATGGAGGGAAAACGATAACATATAGTGACAAAGTCAGTCGATGAGAGACAAAGGGGAAACAACTACATATAGTCACAAAATCAGTCGATGAGATACAATGGGAAAATAACTATATACAGTCACAAAATCAGCCGATGAGAGACTGAGGGAAAACGACAACATATAGTGACAAAGTCAGTCGTTGAGAGACAAGGGGGAAACAACTATACGCAATCAGGAAGAGAAAACGATGACAATATTTTTTCTTCTTCTTCTTGTGTTGACTTTCTAATTTACATTGACAGACAAGTTCTTGTGACATAGGGAAAACGATAACATAAAGTCACGAAGACAGTCGATGAGAGACAAGGGGGAACTACATATAGTCACAAAGTCAGTTTATGAGAGACAAGCGAGAAACAACTACATGCAGTCATAAAATCAGTCGATGAGAGACAAGAGGAAAAGAAGAACATATAGTCACAAAATCAGTCGTTCAGAGACAAGGGGGAAATAACTATATACAGTAACAAAGTCAGTCGTTGAGAGACAAGGGGGAAACAACTATACGCAATCAGGAAGAGAAAACGATGACAATATTTTTTCTTCTTCTTCTTGTGTTAGCTTTCTAATTTACATTGACAGACAAGTTCTTGTGACATACTATTTTTCCTTTTTAGTTCAAAACAACTCTGAGTGCAGTGTTACTCACTGGGCCAGTATTCCCTTTTAAACGGGCTCTAAAAGAGAAATTCTTGCAGGACATGTTTCGTTGTCTGCTCAACAGCCCACAAGGGCACAATGATGAACTACTTAGACGAAGCCTTTGTATGTGCTTGTTAAGTTTGTTATGTCCTGTCCTGAGGTGTAGAATAATGACCTGCCCATGGATGTCAGGTAAGTGGTGGTCATCTCTGTTCACCTCTGATAAACTAGATGGCCTTTTTCTTCTCATAATATGTCCCTGCATTCTCTTCCTGTTTCCGTTCTGCCCCTTTCTTATCATGTTTAACTGCGGTTTCGTTTCTTGGTATACCACAGTGGGATGGTACCCACTGGAGTACAGTACACTTTAGGGCAGCCACCTTGACAAGTTCAAATCTAAGGTGAGGGAGTTTACCACTATTGAGGGCTTGGAGCATTGATAGCGCATCTGTGAAGACTACCCCTTGGTGGCAATCAGAACTGGTGTTGTGGAATATTTCGGCAGTCTGCTCTAATGCTAGGATCTCTACTGCTTAGTTGGAACAGAATTCACCAGTGGGTATATAATTGTGAGGCGGTAGTTGTCTGGTTATGTGGTATAGACGCCAGCTTTCCCATTTTAACCTCACTGGTTGCTGATCTATCTGTGTAAGCATGTATCCCCGATTATTCGGGATAGTTTTGTCTCTGAGAGAAAGAGAGAAAAGCGCTGAGGAAGTCTGTGTTGATCGTAACATGACACTTTCTTGCCCATGTCATTAAGTGACCTGTTGCTCGATGTATTCTTAGATTTGCCACTGTGTTGTGTTAATCAGTACACCAGAGTGCCAGATCATCTGCATACATGGCAGCCATCACTCCTGTAGGGAGGTCTCTCACAAGGTCATTGATATGACAAGAAAGTGAGTTGGAGATGTAACTCTTCCTTGGGGTACTCTTTGATGAAGTAACGCTTTTATGCTCTGCAGGCCATCGAGAGTAGTTCTCCTGTTGTGTAAAAACGAACTGGATCCATCTTAGCATCATTCCTTTGATTCCATTTCTCTTCAATTTTGCAATGAAGCCATCTTTCCACAATATTGTAAAAGCTTGTTTGAAGTCAACCCACACCACCATGACTATTTTCTTCTCTCTGAAAGCATCTTCTGCAGCTAGTGACACGTAGCTGACCTGATCTTCTTTGCTGTAACATTCTCTAAACCCAGCTTGCTCTGACACCAAGATCTGTTCAGATTCTAAGCGACATTTCAGTCTTGAATTTATCATTTTCTGCAGTGTACCTCCTACACAGCTTGTGAGGCTAATTGGTCAATAGCTTGAAGCCTAGATGTAATATTTTTTTTTAGTATAGCTATTGTGATGATTTCTCTCCACACTTGAGGTACCAATCCGTTCTCCCAGATTCCGTTGAAATTTTCTAACAACTCTACTTTAGCAGCTGAGCTCAGACTTCAGCATTTCATTGCTAATTTCACTTGGACCATTTCGTCTTATCCGAACGTCCGTTAAGCGCAGCAGAAGATTCCGAAGCCTAGATTCATGACCCAGGTCAGCCGCCCCCCCCCCCCCCCCCTAGACTGTCTAGGATGATAATGGGCCGAAACAACTGTCGACAAGGGGTCCTTTTACTGATGTTGGGTAAAGCTCCTGCTGTGTAAGCTATAGCCGTGGAGTCCTTCTGACTTATTAAACGTGCTGTCTTTTTTTTTTTTAAATCAAAGCCTGGAAATGGCATTTTGAAGTTCAGACATGGTGAAAGGCTCCATCATAGAGGCAGGATTATCTGCCCGACTCTTATTTGTTTGTATTTCTTTCCTAATTATTCTCTCGTTGTCCTCATTGAGACTGCAGGTTGACATTAAAAAATATGAATCGATATTCCGGTTCTTTCAGATTTCCGGCTTGGATTTTAAAGCATTTTTTATATTACTTTTTTTTTTTTTTTTGGTTGAATTAAAATTCTGAGAATTATTTACCTTAATTAAAATCATTAAGAACTTTTTTGTTTGTTCAAGTAAAATTGTGTAGATTTTTTTTAAAAACTGGTGAACATTAAAATTTCATATACTTTTTATTTAATATCTGTATGCTATGTCTTTAAAGCAGTGTACTAGTAGATATTTTTTGTTAAATATAAAAAACATAAATAACTATAAAAAATGCCTTAAGGTTGCCCAGATTTGTGTGTGTCAACTGCACCGACAATTAGAGCAAGAACAAACAAGCCTGCTTCTGTCCATGAATGCTGCAAGACAAGACAACAAGTGGGAAGAGATTTTAGAGAGCTGCGCGATTTTCTCGACAAAGCCAAGCAATCAACTGGCAAGTACTGAGAATGATGACGTACGAGTATTTCTAATCAGGACAGTTGGAAAACAAGTGTTGGTTGATCAATCTCAGACAGAAAGCAGTTGTTCAAGCGATTGTTGGACTTTGCAGTAGTGCACAGTTTGTTGTATCGACCGACGGCGTACAGTTTGAGTTGGCACACTGTGCCGGGTAGTCTTGTGAAGACCACGATGACTGGCAGTTTTTATTTGTGCTAATAACCGGTGATTATGTTGTGTTCACAATTTTCCCAACGTTGGTGTTCCACAAGTCTGTGTATTTTAGGAAAGTTTGTGGAACAAATAAAATCTTAAGTCACTTACTGGTGAAACTGCAAATAGGCCGAAGCAAAAATAGTCCACAAATAATTTAACCACGCAGCCATGGCTACAAAAATACATAGAAGGAAGATTGCATCTTCATGAAGGAGAAGAGGGTGGGATGTGCAGTCTTCATAATTAAGACTGTCTTCATGGAGAAGAAGGTGGCATATTCTGTGTTCATAATTCAACATCTTGTCACTGAGCATTTGCACAATATCCATCCCATCACTGTCTGCTGGTAGGAAACTAGGCTTTCATAAAGACCCATTCACAATGGACTACAGGCTAGGGAGAAAATACCGAGGTCCTTTGTCAGTTCATCTACCTCACGTATTTTCACTGCTATAAATGGTTTTCATTGTCCAGAGTCCATCCTCATGCTGGTCTTCCATTGCTCCTCCTCCTCCATGAGCCGTACTTTCCACAGTGGTGTCCCTAAAAATCAATAAATAAATAAATACATCAATTATTTCTTTGAGTCCTAAGGAACGCATCATACGTTCATAGGTTCTTACCTAGAAGCCCAATGAACGCATGATGCGCCGATTTTATTTACTTTCTTCACTACCCCCTGGGCCTGTAATGCTAAACGCCCTGGGACTCAAAGAGTTAATAATTCAACACGTCCTTTACAAAACGTCACCTGAAAATCTATCTTTCTCTAGCAAATTCGCCAGCCCTATGTGCTTTCATAGCCAATGCATCTTCAGTGTCCGGTATCCCGTTCGCGGAGGTCAACCTCTGCCTCGTTTTCCGGAAACTGCACCTTCTATTACCGTTATCTCCAGACCACCTTGGTGCTTGACATGTCCAAATAATCTCAGCTGTTGGCTGAGGATCCTGTTTATGAGCCAGTTCTCCCTGATGTTCAGGTTATGTAGGATGTCGTCATTTTTTCTTCTTCTTAGTCTACTGTATTCTAAAAATCTTCCTGTAGCATTTCAGTTCTAAAGGTTGGATATTCTTCTTCAAAGACTGAGTCAGAGTCCATGATTCACATCCATAAGTTGCCACCAAAAGATGCTGCATGATCTCCAGATTCCCTCTACACTACTGCAGCATTTAATGCGGCTAATGTATTTTTCCTTTCGCCACAGCCAATTCTGTTGATGCTCGCACAAGCTTTTCTTTAGAAATATAACCTGATTCACCGAGTAGGCGAGATCTGGTCCAACTAGCTTGACATCTTCCTCGGGTCAGTGTAGTGTGAAGTTCATATTAACTGCCCTCAAGGAGGGGGGGTGGGGGGGGGGGAGGAATATCATGCCGTTTATGAGCAGGTTATTTCGATGTTCAGATCGTGAAAATTGTAATTGTTTTCCTTTTTTTTAAATTCACACTTGGGTAATTGCCTTTAAAACAAACAGAAGGTTCCAAATATTGTCAAATGGCATATGCGTAGTCTCAGAATGTTTCTTTCTTTTTAAACTCTGCTATGTTGGCATAGGTTCGTGATACTGTTAACCTCTGCATTGCTACAGTCAGTTTCATTCTGAAATAGTTTAATCAGTTGCATATGTCTCTCTTACCCTCCCTCCTGCCACCACCCCCACCCTTTTATCCTCCCCCCACTGGAGTCTAGGTCCTCAACCAACTCACGACAAGTTGTCCTACTTTTATGCAGCTCACATCATGTCCTTCCTATTTTTTTTTTAACTTCACGCTCTAGCTTCCTTCTTCATGTATGTTTTTGGTTTGCCTGTTTTTGTTTCCACGTTGATTGCAGTAAAGATACATTCCAGTTACATATTGTTCTCGTGGTTTTTTTTTTTAAAAACACGTGTCCTATCCAAAGCCAGCGTCTTCTTCACCTCTTGATTCACTGACATGTGTTTAGTTCTCTACTAAAGCTCAGCATTAGTGATTCTATCATACTGTTTAATTCCTTCTATTTTACGCAGCTCTGGTGAATAAATGATTGTAGTTAATCACTAATCGTTTAAGTTGTCCTCCACGTTTCCGATGAATACAGCAGTATTGATTTAACAAAAGAATTATCAATTTTAAGTTCAATATTAGTTTTAATTTTCTTTGAATATCACACATTTCCCTGTGCTATAAAAACTCCATTAGTCTGTTGTATTCGCATTTTAATATCCCTATCAGGAAACTTATCACCAACTTGCCCGCAAGAGTTCCTTTCTTTCCCATTCAAAGGAACCCCTGTGTTGTAGGGGTGTTATGAGATGGTTTTATTCAGCGTTTGATGGGCGTATATAATGTTTATGGGAGGTTGTGTTGTCATGGGTCTCTTTGAGGCGCCACAGGCGCCTGTTTACAAAGTACTGCAAGGGGAAGCGCCAAGAGCACGATTATTTGTAAGTATCAAAATTGGGATGTTTTTGTATTTCTGCGTTCCTTGTGATGGTATGGGGCGTCGCAGGTCGGCCCAGCCTAAAATGCGTACCAGGATGGCTGTCCTGGGGAAGTAAAGACGGCCGGCGTAATGGAGATCACATTACCCACTTAGTGCTGATTGGCCTTTAAAAATATGGGATGCTCTTCCCATTTGCCCAATGTCCCCAAGGGCGTAAAAAATGGATCTTTACTTTAATTACTTTTAAACAGTGCAAATACAGTCTAGCAACCTGTAGGCATCTTTCCGTCTTTCCAGGTGATAGTTATATTGTGATACGAAGAAGCATGGAAATCACAGCCCATTTCGGTGGCGAGTGTGACTAACAAGACCCGCTCATCTGAAGAAGTCTTTCCCAATCAGAGCACGGGATTTCAGGACCGTTGTTACCATTAAATTTTTTAGTCTGCTTTTCCTCATTCGCTCAGCTCTCAACCTGTTGCCAATAAATTTTGCAGTTCTTTCCATTCCCCTTCTGATTTTCTTCTTTCAAGAAACACTGTGTATGGCATTTCCCTAACCCCCCCCCCCTCCCTTTTTTTAAACGAATTTACCTCAGTACCGGTATCATTCATGTTCCGCCTGCACACCTCTTTATAACGTAATAGAGGCTGACTTCGACATCTTTTACCTATCTCTACCATGGGCGTATAACTCCACCTCTTGCACATGAAGAGAAATCAGATGCTGATCAGCTTACGCAGACTTAAAACAAATACTTTCTGGTGGAAGGTAAAGGAAAGATCTTTTACATATCTCTGCCATCCTTCATTTTGTTAGTGTGACCTAGTCACATGAGCTTTCGGAAAGTTAGCATTGAGAAAACTGTTGTGATATTTTTTTTTTTTTAAATCAGTGTGTAATTTTGTCTTGCCACTAATACCAATTATTATTCTTAGATATGGCACGTAAAAGCTATTAGGTCTAGTTATAATAAAGCGATAAGTACATGTAGAAGATTCTTTTCATGATTCTTTGTCTCCCTTTTTTTTTTCCTTTTCTCTCAGTCCCCCACAACCTCCCATTTGATAAGGAAATACTTTTTTTTTCAGATTGGCATCGTTTAGTGTGGAATTTCTGTCACCTTTAATTCTTTGTTTCTTTTGCTTTAATTACCAATTGCTGGCGATACACTCAATGTAAAATGAATACTGTCTGGTGGGGGATACAAATTAATTTTAATTGTGAAAGACTATGCAAAGCTAAAATAAGTACTGCCTGGTGGAGGATACAAGCCACTGTTAATTGTCAAAGACTTAGACAGAACCAAAATAAATACTGTCCGGTGGAGTACCAAAATTAATGGTAACCGTGGAAGACTTAGATAGAGTTTAATAAATACTGTCCGGTGGCATAAAAAATTATGTTAATTGTGGAAAGCTTACGAAGACTTAAAACAAATACTGTCAGGTGAAAGGTAGAGGAAACTATTTTGATTGTGGAAGACTTACGCAGACATAAAATAAATACTGTCTGATGATGTTAATTGTGGAAGGCTTAGGCAGATGTAAATCAAATACTGTCTGGTAGAGGGTTACAAAAAAATAATGTTAATTGTGGAAGACTTGCTTCCACAGAGCTGAGGTTGAAGCTAGCTGATAGTGAATCGATGACAGAATTAATGTAAACTTCTCTCTACCTCTTGACGACGTTTAGGAAATCAAACTCTGCGAAAACCTTCTTGATGTGTTTGGATTCCAAGATCTATTGTTAAAAAGACCTGATTGCTTCTGTTATTTATGTGTATGTTGTTTATTTTACGGTCAAACAGATTGCTGAGGATTTCGGGATAACAAACAGCGCCTTCAAGTTTTTGGTCGATATGGCCACGCAAGTTCCCTGGCAAGGTGAGGGAATTGTTTTCCTGATTGATTTCCCGTAAGAGGATAGAGGAAATAGATTACCTCCTCGGCAGGCCGGTAATACATGGCAGTTAATGCCCCGTGGTCAGATTGAGAGCTGATCAAAGTAATGAAGTACGAACTCCTGTGATTAAAGACTGGGGAGAGATGGGGGAAGATGGTAGGAATATGGGACGATGATAGGGAAGATAGGGGGAAGATGGTAGGAATATGGGACGATGATAGGGTTAGTGTGGAGAAAACTAACTGTGTGGTTAGTGTGAAGCAAACAGATTTATACAAACGTAGAAAGGCATACTGACATGTTGACACATAAAGACAACAAACGTACACATGGTTAGATATATAGACAAATATATGGATAGATCAATAGACATACAGACGGGTAGGCAGATATATAGACAGACACACAGATATAAAGATGGATAGACTGGCGGATATATAGATAGGCAGACATAAAGTTATACAGACAGACATTCGGATATATATATAGTAGACAGACAGGCAGATATATTGATAGACAGACTGGCAGATATATAGATAGACAGGCTGGCACATATATAAACAGACAGATATATAGATAGAAAGAGCGGCAGATATATAGTCAGACAGATACATAGACAAGAGGCATATATATATATATATATATATATATATATATATATATATATATATATATATATCGGCAGATATATAGATAGTCAGCCAGGCTTATATATATAGATAGACAGATATATTTTAGACAGACAGACAGGCCTATATATAGATAGCAGACAGGCACATATATAGACACACACACACACACACACACACACATATATATATATATATATATATATATATATAGAGAGAGAGAGAGAGAGAGAGAGAGAGAGAGAGAGGAGAAAGACAGACAGATAGAGATACATAAATAGACAAACAAACATATAGATAGGCAGAGAGACAGACAGACAGACAGACAGACAGACAGACAGACAGGTTGACGGACAGACAAATATTGGGCCGATGGGGGTACTGTACAGATAGTAAACTAGCATGCCCACACACTAAGGCACGTCTACCCTCTCTCATCCTACACACATGCGTATACTCGTCTGTATGTATACCTCTGGGTGCAGAAATGGTTTAGTGATCATTAGGAATCCTATGGGCAAAATAAGAACAATATCCAAGCAATACAGGAGATCGACTCAAACTGATGTGCCCTCAAAACTCAAGTTCAGGATAGATCAAGATCAAAGTGCAATGTGGACGAACAACTAGAACTCTCCGCCTGTGTTTACAGGTGGTGAACGCGAAATGAAAAGAAAAGAAGAAGAAAGAGGAGGAGAAGACAAGAAAGTCACATTTTGTTCGTATTATAGGGTAAAAAGTCATGGGGAAAAGTTGTTGCAACTGTAGAGATCCAGAGGGCTAGAGGAAGAGGTCGACCGATAATATATCGGAATGAACCTATTGGCTGTATTAACAATAGGGCAAATATATGATAGTGCAAACCAGCGCTGATCGGCACGACACGTAGTGATACATATGCAAGCACTCATGCAAGAACACACAAACAGACTCAACCTCTTTCTGTGTGTTAGTTAAAGAATTATGCGCCGAGTTTGGGAGGCAGACCTGTGTAGATTAGACATGCTTCTCTCATACAGGACAAGGCACTCACATAAAAGATTTCCGGATCAAAAGCCTACTTCCAGACACCAATTATTACGTCACATACGAGGGTTCGTTCACCCAACCCGGATGTCAAGAGACGGTCACCTGGGTTTTGTTTAACAAACCTATTTATATCGATCAGACACAAGTAAGTAGTCCTACCACGTATTAGTTATCTTCTTATATGAAGCTCTATTTTTTTTTAACTGCATGTGGACTCTCTAGTCCATTGACTTCAGCCCTTTGTTAAATCATTTAGCTCTGAAAGAACGCTGTCTGTGTGTGCATTTCCCAAGCACCGTCCATATTTAATTCATATGGGTTCCAAAATAGTTAGGTACAAGCAAACACACAAACAGACCATCGTACAGACAGACACACATACAGACAGCACACAGACATTTTTACAGACAACACACAGACAGACAGTTGTACAGAAAGCAGACAAACAGGCAGTATTACAGACAGCACACAAACAGACCTCATACAGACAGCACATAACATATACCTCATACATACAACGCACAAACAGAGCGATACTGAGACAGCACACAGACCTCATACAAACATCACACACAAAGTGACCGTAATATAGATAAGATCAACAAACAGACCGGTATACAGGCAAACACAAACTTTCTCACAGACCTCATGCAGACAGCATACAAACACATACATATTTACATATGTAGTAAAAATATGACGATCAGTGTAATAATTCTACTGTCAGAAATAATATGGGTCCATAGCATATCACCGGGATGCCTAAATGAGCCTTATGTGACTCTGTGTTCTAGATGTTTTTATACTGATTCACATTCACAGCCAACATTATCTTTTCTGTATTTGAAAGATAGAAACTTTAAGGAACTTACAGAACAAACAGATAGACAACCGCATGACAATGATGGAGGGAAACGTGCGGCCGACCATGCCAGTCAATAACAGAGCCATCCGGACAAACATTAACTATCCTTCAACAGTAAGTCTTAAATTATGTTTGTCTCAGATAAAACTATCCTTCAACAGTAAGTCTTGTATTATGTTTGTCTCAGATAAAACTATCCTTCAACAGTAAGTCTTAAATTATGTTTGTCTCAGATAAAACTATACTTCAACAGTAAGTCTTGTATTATGTTTGTCTCAGATAAAACTATCCTTCAACAGTAAGTCTTGTATTATGTTTGTCTCAGATAAAACTTTCCTTCAACAGTAAGTCTTAAATTATGTTTGTCTCAGATATAACTATCCTTCAACAGTAAGTCTTGCATTATGTTTGTCTCAGATACAAATGTCCTTCAACTGTTAAGTTTTATATTCTGTTTGTCTCAGATACAAATATGCTTCAAAAGTCTTCTTCTGCCTTTCTATCCTCCAATGGAGCATAGGCCCTCAACCAACTCACGCCAAGTCGTTCTATCCTTCGCCATTGCATGGAGCTCTCCCCATGTCCTTCCCATCTTTTTAACTTCATTCTCCAGCTCTCTTCTCCATGTGTTTTTTGGCCTTCCTTTATTCCTATGCCCCTGACATTCTAGTTATGCTGTTCTGTTCTCTCAGGGTGTATCCTATCCAACGGCAGCGTCTTTTCCTCACCTCTTGGTCCAATGGAGCCTGTTTAGTTCTCTCCCAAAGTTCTACATAAGTTATTATATCATACCATTTTATTCCATCTATTCTGCGCAGGCTCCAGTTAATGAATGTCTGTAATTTATTAGTAATTGTCTTAGTTGTTTTCCATGTTTCCGCCCCATACAAAAGTACTGATTTGACATTAGAATTAACAATTTTTAGTTTAGTATTTCTTTTAATTTCTTTTGACCTCCACAAATTCCCTAGTGCTATGAAAGTTCATCTTGCCTTTTGTATTCTTATTTTAATCTCTCTGTCAGTTCCTCCACCTTTATCTACATTACTGCCCAAATAGGTGTACGACTCCCCGTCTTGGAGTGGGGTGCCATTAAGAGAAACCACATTACTATTTGACTGATTTATTCTCATTATCTTTGTCTTTCCTTTATGGATTTCCCGATCAAGCTGCCGTGATCTCGCATCAAGTATATTTAATTTATCTTGCATCTGATTCCGTGAATGGAACAGAAGAGCAATATCATCAGCGAAGTCCAGATCATCAAGCTGTTTTGTAGGGGTCCATTGAATTCCATTCTTGGTGTTAGCAGTTACTGTTTTTATAATCCAGTCTATAGCCAGTGAAAATAAGAGAGGCGACAAAAGACATCCCTGTCGCACACCTGTTTCTATTTCAAATGCATCTGTTAGCTTTCCCTCATGAAGAACTCGACATTTCATGTCTTTATATGTTGCCTTTACTAAGTTGATAAGTTTATGTGTTATTCCATAGTGTCCAATCAATTTCCAGAGAGATTCCCTATCAATGTTGTCAAATGCTTTTTCATAGTCTATAAATCCAATGTAAAGTGGTGAGTTCAGTTCAATGCTTTGCTCTATTGTAATGTGGCCATCAGGTCAGTACAGGATCTGTTTGACCGAAAATCTGCCTGTTCATCTCTTAGCTTTTTATCAATAGCATCTTTTAATCTTTCCAAAATAATTCTACTCAATATTTTTCCAGGAACTGACAGCAACATAATTCCTCTATAGTTTTTACACTCCTGTAGATCACCTTTTTTGAGCAGTTTCACAAGATATCCTTCTCTCCAGTCTGCTGGTATTTCTTCGGTCTCCCAGACTTTTCTGAATAATCAATGTAGCAATTCTGTTGATGTGTTTATGTTGGCCCTGATGGCTTCAGCTGGGATACCATCTGGGCCTGCCGCCTTTCCTTCCTTGAGAAGATTGATAGCTTTCCTAATTTCCTCTTTGGATTGTATCTGCAATAAGTGGTGTTCATATCCTCTCGTTGTTTAGGTGGTGTTCATGTGTGTGTAGTGGATGTTCTTCTCACACACTCTACGTTACAAAACTGGTACGAGACGACACCGACGTTGCCGTACGAACATAAGTTTATTGGCATGTAATAACTTACAGAAGAGTCCTGTCGTTGTCCTAGTAAACAGCTCTCGCACACCAATTCACGCAGCCTTCAACATGCAGGTTCTTCATGCATTCCCTGACCAGAGTCGGCTCCCATGAATCAAGTTGAGGTTCTGGCCATTTCACAGACTGGCATGGTCGATCTTGGCTTCACACTTTGTCGTCAGGGTCTCCTTTCTCAACAATCACTCTTACGTTGACATTCTTCCACTCAGTCTCACATCCTCTCGCCCCAACAGGTCGACACAAACTAAACTTGACCAGAATCAAGTCTGACCTATACCACGGGTTAGTTTCACGTTGCAACACGTGGTGGTCCTTTACTTCACGTGGCGGCCTTTGGTCGCATTATCGTGGTACCCGTGATAACTAGTGGTCATCTATCTCAAGATTCTCGTTTAATCCGAGTATCTGGAATATCTCGGTGTTTTAGGTCAGCTTTGGGCCTTCCCCCCAACCATCCTAATCTGGGTGAAAATATCCCCCATTACAGTATCTCACAGTTGATATCCAGTCCATTTCTAAAGGCTGGATATCTGGGGGAACCTCTGGGCCTGGTCTATTTAGAAGCATTTCAAAATATTCCACCCATCTGTCCATTCGATCTTTAGTGTTAGTAATTACTTTTCCTTGACCATTTTTGATTGATCCAGTTGGCTGACTAATATTTAGTTTTTCAACAGTAAGTCTTGTATTTTGTTTGTTTCAGATACAAATGTCCTTCAACAGTAGGTTTTACATTCTGTTTTTCTCAGATATAACTGTCTTTCTACAGTAAGTCTTACATTCTGTTTGTCTCAGATATAACTGTCCTTTAACAGTAAGTCTTACATTCTTCTTGTCTCAGATACAACTGTTCTTCAACAGTAAGTCTTTTATTCTTCTTGTCTCAGATATCTCTCCTTCATCGTTACGTCTTATATTCTTTTTGTCTCAGATATGACTGTCCTTCAACAGTAAGTCTTACATTATTCTTTACTCAGATACAACTGTCCTTTAACAGTAAGTCTTACACTCTGTCTCAGTAACAACCGTCTTTTAAAAATTAAGTCTTACATTCTGTTTTGTCTCAGACACAGCTATCCTTTAACAGTAAGTCGCATATGTCTGCCTTTGTTTCAAAGATAGCAATCTTTCAGCAGTAAGTCTTACACGTCTGTCTCTAGTACTTTACAATTTTTAAGTGTCTTTCGACAGGAAGTCTTATTTGTCTGTCTGTCTGTAAAGCAACTATTCTTCAAAGGTCACTCTCGCATGCCTGTCTCAGAAATAACTACCATTCAACATAAAGTTTTACATGTCTGTCTCTAATATCTCACAAACATTAACTATCGTTCAACCGTAATTCTCATTTGTCTTTGTTTAGGAGACAACTACAGTAAGCCTTGAATTCTGTGAATTTAAAGGCAATGCTCCCCTTAAATGTAAATCTCAAATGTCTGTCTCATATGTCTGACTTGGTTTCAGAGACAACTACCCATAAAAGGTAAGTCTCATATGTCTGATTGTCAGACACAGGGGAAAACCACCATTTAACAGTAAACTTAAATTTACCTAAATACCTAAGAGGAGAGTTGTAATTTGATAATTTTTTAATGCTTGAATGACACACAAAAATTACACTAACTTTGAACTTGTATGTCTTTAAAAAAAAAACTTTCCTTACTCAGACCGTGGCTGGACATTACCCAGACCGTAGCCGGACATTACCCAGACCATAACCGGACATTACTCAGACCGTAGTCGGACATTACTCAGATCGTAGCCGGACATTACTCAGACCATAGTCGGACATTACCCAGACCGCAACCGGACATTACCCAGACCGTAGCCGGAAATTACTCAGACCGTAGTCGGACATTACCCTGACCGTAGCCAGACATTACCCAGATCATAGCCGGACATTACTCAGATCGTAGCCGGACATTACTCAGACCGTAGTCGGACATTACCCAGACCATAGCCGGACATTTCCCAGACCGTTGCCGGAGATTACACAGGCGTAGCCGGACATTACCCAAACCGTAATAGGATATTAGCAGATCGTAGCCGGACATTTCGCAGACCGTAGCCGGACATTACTCAGACCATAGCCTTACATTATGCAGACCGTAGCCGGACATAACGCAGACCGTAGCCGGACATTACTCAGACCGTAGGCGGACATTACCCACACCGTAGCCGGACATTTCTTGTAAGATTTAGTTTCTTCTTTTTTCATTCTTGTTGATGATCTCAGTATATTCGTAAAGCCTAAATTTTCACCCTAGTTACTGTCCATATTTATGCTTTATTCTCTAAAATATAGTTAGTTTAAAAAAAAAGTTAGTTACGTATTCTTTACAGGACATTGCAGAACCTACCCGAGCATTTTTGTGTGTGGTTGTTGTGGTTTTTCTAGGCAAATTTACGTCTAGTAGTTTGCCATTGCTTTCTGGACGGTTGGCTTCTCGATGCCAATGTCGAAACCAACGCAATGCGCAAGGCCTGCAGCTGGAATCGAACCCGGCACCCCGGCGTTACAAAACGCGTTCGCAACGCTTAAGCGACAGACGCCGACCCTATAGTATAATAAAGGATATGAATAACATTTTCTCACTTTTAGTCTGCTGTCACAGTTGAGGTTTACATGCGGGATGCATCGAATATTATACGCTGTGTGAATCACGAGTTTTAGGTACACATATATGGCTTGCCAATGTAAGGTTTCTCCAGTAAGAAGCACACGACCAGTGAGCACATACATCATTTGATACTGTGAACCTTGAACAACATATGTCGAAAGGGTGATATAGTTAACCTCAGACCGTTATAGTGTTTCATTTCATACAATTTCCATACACGACTAAATAATGTGACCTCTGTAGTGTTTGATTAATTTTCTCTACATCTACATAGACATACTATTAGTGTGTGTTGTGTGGCGTTTGTTTCACATTGTATATACGTGCCTTGATATTCTGCAGGGCGGTTTGTGTGACATGAAGAGAATTACATTTTATGAAGGTAAGAGTTATTCATGCTTGAATATTGTAAGATATATACTTTAAAAAAATGCATATTTCCGACTGAGCACCTGTGGGATGAGCTGCAAAGACGTGTCTGTCTCTGAGACGTTGCTCCAGCCAATGGTCGTCATCTGCTCCGGGCACTCCAGGAAGAGTTGGGCAGCCATCCAACAGGCCCACATCAGACCGCATCCATGCCCATGAGATGTCAGTCACTGATCCACGCAAGAGGAGGCCACATATCATACTGACAGGAAAGGCCGTACACCTACAAATTATCGTGACCCAGATTTAAAAAAAAAATTTTTAAATTGATTGGTGGAATCCTAAGTTATTCTTGTGTGAAATTTGAGTAATTTTCACTAATGGCATTACAAAGATACAGAATGTCAAAATTGTGAGTCGGTGTGTTCCTTTCAGTAGCTATGCGGTTTTTTTGTTGTTGTTGTTGTTGTTTGCAGCAGTTTATAAGGAAATGACGAGAAATGTTGCATGCCAGGTTAAAATTTATCATTACATCAATCATCGTTAATAAACATGGGTTAGAACAAAATGTTTTAACTACTTGATCTGTATGATTCCCCGTGTGGGTTCCAGGGCCATGTTTTTGGTGAGGGCGGGAGGGCGGGAGGGGGGGGGACAGACCCACTGCCTACCTAATAAGCATGTCGAACAGCTGACTAATCAGATGTGAGTAAAACGGATATGCACGCAAAACTCAAATTCTGGAATAAGACCAATGTCAGGAATTAGATGAATAACCAGAATTTTCCACTTGAAGTTTCAGAAGATTATTATAACACATGGATCGATACTCGCTGCAAATGGTTTTGTGTGTGTGTGTGTTTGTGTGACATAATATGTGAATTGTCAAACTATAGATAAAAATATGATTGTAGTGATTTTGATGGAAACTTTGGCAGACACATCCATTATCTTAAGCTGTGAGAGATCAGTTGTTCCGCTTGAGAATGGCATAACGGGAAGCGACGAGGGAATTTGGCTGACACTCGTTGCTCGCAGAAAAAGCAAGACGGACATATAATTAAATTTCTACTGAAATTATATGATTTCAAACTGGGTCTCTAGTATCTCAGAAACATTACCTATCTTTAAACAGTAAGACTTATATGTCTGCCTTTGTTTTAGAGACAACTATCCTTCAACAGAAAGTCTCAGAAGTCTGCCTTTGATTTAGAGACAACTATCCTTCAACAGTAAGTCTCATATGTCTGCCTTTGTTTTAGAGACAACTATCCTCCAACAGTAAGTCTCATATATCTTTACAGAACCAGAGGTATGACTTTCTTTAGACCCAGAAAAAGCACACATATTTAAAAGTAACGTGCGCACAAAACTAATGATTGGCTCTACAGCGATCTTACATTTGGCCACGCAGCTTAAACCACAGAACATTTACTACAAGATTCTACCAAACAAATTTAATAAGGAAGGTTTACTCCTCTAGCTACATGAAACAACCTTAGATGTTAAAACTCGATGGAAGCCCGTAGAATCTGCAGAACACGGAACAATTATGGGGTGATCCGTTTGCCTTGACGGAAGTGCTACTAGCGACCAACTCCGTCTCTAATAGTGCCAAACAACTTAATGACGTCACATTTTGAAAGGAGTTCCTCGGAAACTGGTATAAATAGAGAAGGCTGACCAACGAAACGAAAGAAGAACGGAATTTGCGCATATTTTCTGTACATAATTAAACATTCGTGTTAAATGAGTTCCCTCACCAGGAGCATTAGCGACGTCATATTGTTCTTTGTTACCATTCTTTATAGTAGTTTGTTCGGTCTTAGTCTGGACGCTCTATGACTTTCGCATATACCTTACATTAAAACGCCAGAGGAAAAAACAACATCTTAAAAGCATTTCAGTAAAAATTCTACAGGTGCGTGACCACAGAAAATTTAACATGGAGTCTAGGAAAATAGGTAACCCCCGGCTCCCCCCCCCCCCACTCTATAATTTTCTACTGGCGGGGTCCTTAAGTATTTTGTATAGCGCGGTAATAATAAGTATTATTATTAAAGCAAGGCGGAAGCCCTTTGAGTTCTCCGCCACCTTTAACATTAATGGAGGGAAGGGCGGGGAGGGGGGGGGGAGCAATTGTCTGAGCCCACATGTTCAAGCACCTATGATTTTAAATAGTACTTTATTGACAACTGATTATAATGATTTTTACTATGCTGTACAACAAGCAACCCGTTAACAATGTATTTGTAAACAGTAGTTTATTTGATGTATATATTTGATTTGTATTTGTTTCCTCTGTTTCAGCAAATGACATTATACGAAACTAACATGGCAGTAGCTATCATATGCACCAGTCTGTATGAGTTGCTGTTTATATAGAATGTTTCTGCTTAGTTATATTTGTGTAAATATACACGATACATTTAATCGATATATGCTTGTTTCCTTACATATGTTATCTTATATGCAGACACATATTTTAAAGTACTTAAGTAACCTAAAACATCAAAGGAAAGATGAACAATTTTAAAGAACTAATATATTAAAGAGACCAGGTAAGCGCAGCATTTTACGAGATGGAGAATATTCTGTGCAATATATGTTTGCCAAATGAAGGATTTCTATAAAGCAGTTCAGAACCATTCCTGATGGAATCATGTGAACCACGGACCACGAGCAGACGCGAGAAAGCTGCATAGATGTGGTGTTTATAGACAAATGATCACAATACTATAGATGGATATAAAACTAATAAAGATGCCTTCAAAACAAAGAGAGCTAATTACCCTCAGGGCCAGTACAGATTCTTTGGAACGATAGTTACATGCGTTTGAAAACAAACGAATGAAGAAAAAGTTGGACATAAAATGCGATGAATGTGAGAGAGGTAAAGATATAAGAGAAATGTTGGAGCAGTCACTAGTAACACAACGGTTATAAGGCAACGAAGATGTCGCCATACTGGACACATCCTGAGAACAAACCAGCAGAAAATCACAAAACAGGCACTGAAATGTGAAAAGGGGATTCAGGAAGCGAGGGCATCAAACATAAACCCTAAAACGAACGTTAGTGAGAGAGGCTAAGGCTACTGGACTGGATTCCGTCTGTGATATCGAAAGGATTACAAAGGTGGGAGAATTGACTGTGAGTGCTATGTTACACAGACTGGCACCACAGGACAGTGACGATGAAGATACACTCCTGGGGCACCGCATGACAAGATGAAAATTGGTGTATGTCGTAACAACTGGAAAACTAAATAGAATAGATGTGGAGAGACGCAGAGAGAGAGAGAGAGAGAGAGAGAGAGAGAGAGAGAGAGAGAGAGAGAGAGAGAGAGAGAGAGAGAGATACACACACAGAGAGACAGACGGGAAAAAAAAAGGGGGGGGGGAGAGAAAGTTGAGCATTTTTGCAATACGACATAGAAGAACATCATTATTAAAAATGCCGGACATTACACAAGACAGAAGATTGTGGACAAATAAGGCAACCAAAATAAAATGGCACGAGTTACGAGTTATCAGAAGAGTAGGGTCTATGCCACAAGTTACGTTCGAACAGTGATGAGCTATTAAAAACAGGTACATGTAATCGTTTCCTACACAGAGGTTAGTTGGTTGAACAAATTCAGTGGCGTGAGGCTGGTTAATGAATTATAATTTTGATTATTATATTAAATATGTCGTAAGTAAACACAATTTTGATTTATATTATACTGAAAAATTTATTTTCGATGTTTTCATTTACCCTTTAAAAAGCCTGTTTTTTATTTTGTTGTGTGGTTCCATGGGGACCTTGGGAGGACTGCTAGTCTAAGCAAATCAGAAATAAGTAGCCTACTTCTAATCCAAAAACAAACCATTCCGCCACAGTACGTCAAAAATAACTGCTGGACTGTTTATCACAACGGACCCGCCGTGGTGCAGCGGCTAGACGCTCGACTACGGATCCGAAGGTCGTGGGTTCGGGTCTGCGCGGTACCGGACTTTTGTCAAAAATTACTTTGGATCCCAGGTCGACCCAGCCTTGAGGGGGTACTAGGTGCAGTCCTGGGAAGTAAAGGTGGCCGGCGTGATGCTGATCAAGTTACCCACCTAGTGCTAATTGGTGTATACAATATAGTTCTAGCTCTTTACACCCGAAGGCGTAGAGACAGGAACCTTTACTTCTATTTATGGCAACCCACGGCTTTTAGGCATGGCCTGATTTCTTCTCGCTATGGTGTATTATAAATTTTGTTATATGAACATAATATGATTTATTGCTAAAATACTGCCCTCTGAAAGATGAGTGTTTGGAGGGGCCGAGTGTAACACGGGCCTGAGTGCCCAATTCATGATCCTTTAAAGAAAAGTTCATTGGTTTCATTCGTTTACCTGCTGGGTTAGATAACTGATTTCATATACATTGTAGTGAAAGTCGTGGGCGTGTGGGTCCGGATTTTTTTTTCATTCATGACCTTGACTGTCAGGTCGACCCAGCTTTAAATGGGTACTAGGTAAAGTATTTGGAAGTAAAGGCGGTTGGCATGGTGTTGAACACCATCACCCATTGTGTTCTATAAGAAATATGAGTCTAGTCCCACAGACCTGATCGGCTGCTGACGTACAAAGGGACCTTGTTTACTGTACATGAATGAGAAGACCCAGTATGAAAGTTAAATAAGTTCAAAATGCGATGATGTTTGAAAATTATAAGGAGTTGGCCATAAATCACTTCATGGCAACATATAAAACTAGGAAAGAAACCTAATATGAAACACATGCAGATTTTCAGCACTCAGGTATTCACAAAAAAACCAAATACACACTCACACACACAAATTATTAAACCACAGTGAGGTTCTCATTGCGTCATCTGTTATCGAAGGAAGGCGACGAGATGATCTTCTTCTTAAAGTCCATGCCGTGTGGCGTTAGTAGTCATGTCTATCCACAACCTTCTGTGTCGTGTACTTCCAATACACTGACACAGATGATCCTCCATGCCATAATGTAAAACTATCCAGCATCTGTTCTCTCGTTCTTCCTCTATCTCCCCCCTCCCCCCAATTTACCTACTGTCACGATGTGATCCAATTTTCTCCTTCTCATCACATGACCAAAAAATGTAGATTGTCTCTTCCTAATGTGGGCAATGAGTTTTCTTCGTGAGTCAGTTTTTTTCAAGACGTCTTCGTTATTCTTTTTATCTGTCCAATGTATTCTCAACATTCGTCTATAAAACCACATCTCCCAAATAGTTTTTCTCAAATCTACTAACTGTCCATTATTCACTTCCATTAACAAGATGGGATTTACATAGCTTTCAGGAAAACCAAATGTGCAGAGCTGTCAATGCAGTTTATACATATCTGTCTGTGTTGACCACTTTTGCACTCTAGGAAAGGGAGTCTTTGAGTCCGATTATATAGGGCTGCATGGCTAGTGCTGTCGCCACACACTGTGCATGTTAAGATATTATTTTTGATCTCTGTATGCTAGTGTTATTAATTCCTGTTATCACATATACCCGTCATCTCCTTTTTGTCATCATGGACGCTTCTTCCCGGAGTTGCTGAAGCTTGTAAACACTCCTCTTTCCCTTATATGTACATGCTGTATGTTAATGTTCTATGTGAATCAATTTATAGACTCATGATTGTGATGTGTGCATCGTGGCACTAGTTTGTACGACATGTACATTTTATATAAGGCTGTAAGACTGTTCAATAAAGCATTGGTTTTATCACATTGTCATGGCTACTCATAGTTTATACTTTAGATCTTTGGACTAAAATCATCCTCCTATCAGCAGCAGTAGTAGTAGCATCAGTAGCAGTGTGAAAGAGAGAGTTTCAAAGGGGAGAGAAATGGAGACACACCTTGGAAGAGACAAGGAGTATCTGACAGTTACAGACAGGAGGTAGAGAGGAAAATATTCAGATTTAGTGATTGTTCACAGGGAGGGAGGGGGAGGGAGAGAGAGAGAGAGAGAGAGAGAGAGAATGTGCATGATACACACACAAGTTGGAACAGGAGAGAAACAACATGTGATTATCATTAACAGCTGCTGACTTTCTGGCAATAATGAAGAGTTTTAACTGAAATCATATGTTGCCAGATAAAGCAGCCCTTTATGATTAATTTTGTTTTTTTGTCGGTGGTTGCTAAATCTGAACAATTATTAACTGAGAAGCAGCACCACAATAAAATGCAGCATGGCAAGGTGAACATATTAAACACTTGAGCCAATAATGAAGGAAAAAGCAGCTGCAGGCATTGCAATAAAGATTCAATGAGGCAAGTTCCTAAGCAGAGATACACATTAGAAGATTCAATTTGGAGAATTCCTACCCACTGATACATATAAAAATCTGGGAGACAATAGCTATCGATGACTGGAAGTTAGAAAAAGCAGTATGGTGTGTTAAAGAGGAATGGTAGTTAGAAAAAATAGTATTGCATATTAAAGAGAATTAGCTATATTTGTTATGAATGTTGGGCAGTTACCAAACAAGCCAATACATTCCCTGAGACTTCACATACAGTTGAGTCCACTTAAGTCGAACTCGGATAAGTCGAATTTCGGTTAAGTCGACATGACCAGCTTAGTCCCGGCTACTTTCTCGATTGTGTGTGCCGTCTGGATAAGTAGAAATCCTGATAAGTGGAAGCATTTTCTTAGGTCCCTGCGACTTCTACTTAACCAGACTCGACTGTATAAGGTTTTGAAGAAAATTGCCTAACATTCCCTTGACAGCCTAAATGAGTAATCTAGATGTGTTGAAGATTTAAGACATGAAATAATCTAGAAGTGTTGAAGATTTAAGACATGAAATAATCTAAAAGTGTTGAAGGTTGAAGACATGAAATAATCTAGAAGTGTTGAAGATTTAAGACATGAAATAATCTAAAAGTGTTGAAGGTTGAAGACATGAAATAATCTAGATGTGTTGAAGGTTGAAGACATGAAATAATCTAGAAGTGTTGAAGGTTGAAGACATGAAATAATCTAGATGTGTTGAAGGTTGAAGACATGTAATAATCTAGATGTGTTGAAGGTTTAAGACATGAAATAATCTAGATGTGTTGAAGGTTTAAGACATGAAATAATCTAGATGTGTTGAAGGTTGAAGACATGAAATAATCTAGATGTGTTGAAGGTTTAAGACATGAAATAATCTAGATGTGTTGAAGATTTAAGACATGAAATAATCTAGATGTGTTGAAGGTTTAAGACATGAAAACAACTTTTCACAAATATCAGAAGCAATAAAAGTAACTAAAGGTCCCTTTTCCACGCCTTCAGGTGAAATGGGAAGATAGGGCTAGACCTTTATTTTTATAGACCCATTGGCACTTGGTGGGGGATGTGGTCAGCATCATGCCAGCCGCCTTTACTTCCCAGGACTTCACCTAGTACCCATTTAAGGTTGGGCCAACCTGGCAGTCAAGGTCATTAAAAAAAAGGCTGGCTCCATGACCTTGTGATTCGCAGGAGGGCGTCTAGCCAGTCAGAAACAGGCAAACATCATTCTTTTGCTACTTTATGATAAAAATAGAAATGGAACATGTGACAACAGGAAAACAATTTTGGAAAGCGAAATAAAGGAAAGCAGGGAGAGAAGATTCTTTAGTTTCATATTTTTTTTAAGTCAAGGCATGAAATATAGTATCAACACCTGATACATGCTATTTGAGGTCTCAAGATGTAGAAAAGCATACTCGCCTACATCAGTCGGATCAGCACACAAATTGATAAATTCTGTTAGAGTTCGCATAAACTGGTGTAGTATTATCTATAGGCAGCCAGCAAGGTGAAAGCATAAGACGCTCGGCCCATGCAATAACTGGATGTCTGGAGAGGCATTTATAAATAATTCAGGCAGATACTTGATAAAACAAACTGGACACCTTTGAATATTGGGCATTCTTTGTAATTCTTCCAAATCAAACATTGTTTTCAAGAGGCTTCCAGTGCTTTAGGTAAAATTTAATCTGGCAAGTTAATACACCCCCTTACACCCACAAAGGAGTGAACAACATGGCACAGTGTGCTTTCTAGTTTGGCCCATGGTCTCCACTAATAGCTATACAATCATGTATGGCTTCTTCTTCTTCTTCTTCGTGTTCACTGATTGAAATTCTATCAGAAAGTTCTGGGTGTTCATACACTTCTGGACTTTGGCTTTTCACTAAGAACACGGTGGTTCAGAGATCTATATATATATATTTTTTTTTTTTAAATCTCGTCAATGGATATCAATGACTGGAATAACATATTTTGGGAAAGGGGGGGGGGGGGGGGGGGGGCTTGAAGGGATACCGTTCATTTCACATCAATTTGTAAAACTCCATACACATACTTTAGAACTACAAACAGAGGGGAAATCACCATAAACAAATTACTTTCCGCAGAAAATGTATTCTCCATAAATCAACGACAAAATTATAACAAAAAACACATAATACTGAACTTTTTCCAATCCTGGACAACTTTTGCGTAAAAGTAATGTTAAACCATCAAAGGGTTAAAGGCTTTAAAGTTAAAAATTTATGCAGCAGGAGAAATTTTGCTAAAATATGGACACAGGCTCATAAAAACCTTTACAGATCAAAATAAGTTAGGAAAGTAAATGATGAACATGGTAATCAATAGGAATGTGATGCATCGCTTGTACTCAGTGAGTTAGTACAACATGTAAGAAATGCATTAGGACAATTAGCATATGGACACTGAAAATCGCTTGCCACCTAGTCCACTTAATAGTAACATTAACAGCTTCAAATGAAGCAGTTTCACGAATTCAAATACTTGGGGAATGTTTGCTTAACAGAAAATGTGCGACTTGGCTGGGAAATAAAATCCCAGATGGCTAAAATGATAGAAGTATTAACATGGGAACTAAAAGATAACTATCAGCACATTCATACCACCTCGTCGTGAGATCTGGATACTTATCAATGTGTAAGAGAGGAAGACAATATGCGAGGTGAGATGCTCCATGGTCCAACAGTCTTTTACCTTGTCACTCTGGCAAAGTCAGTATTCCGACTTTTATTTGGGTGTTCCAACTTTTTGATGATCTTTAGCCAATGGCCAATACTCCAATATAATAGCTTTGGTACTTACTGGAACTGTGACCTTATTCACACCTTCAGGCATTCTGGGCATAGAGGGCTAGACCTATATTTTATAGACCAATTGGTACTTGGTGGGTGACATGGTCAGCATCATACCCGCTGCCTTTACTTCTTGGAACTCTAGTTGGTAACCATTCAAGTCTGGGTTGACCTGGCAGCCAAGGTCATTTTTAAAAAAGTTTGCTACTGTGAGGATCTTAACCAACGGCCTTCCGTTCTGCAGGCGAGAGTCTAGCCGCTACATCACATCAACTCCCTTGATTATATTTATGAAATTTAAAAAAAAATCTTTAATTTAGATTATCTGGGGTGAAAAAAAAGAAACTGATTTTTTTTTGTCACTGTGCGGTAATAATAAACATGTGATGACGTCCCTTTGCTCTATGTGGCTGTGTCAACTAGTTTTAGAGAATTGTAACGACACGTTTTTTTTAAACGATTTTTTAAAAAAGATCAGGACTATTCAACTGGCAACCTGGCAAGTGGCCCTGGATTACTGCAGATGCACAGTATTAATGATCTTTCTGTGCTGGGACTCAGGCCTCTGACCAGTAATGATTCACATTTTCAAAATGTTGGCCCCTGGGTAAACTTAGTTGAAAAGTCCTGACACAGGAAAAGGGCAAGCCTAATTCACTCTTTTGCAAATCAAATTCATCATTTCAAATTCGCTCCTTTGACAAATCAAACAGACTCTTTGGAAAGTCATATTCAGCTTTTTAAGTACAGCAAGATTTTCTTATTTAAACATTAATATTTCTAAAGTTATATTAATATTATAAAAATGAAAAAGATCATTTAAAAAATATATTATTTACAGGGTGAAAGGGTTAATGTCTGGAGTTGGATTGGTGACATCTGCCTTCCCTTCTGGGAACCACTGTTTTAAAAACTGGTCTTGGTCAGGACGATAAAGAGCGTTAGTTTAGTTAAATAGGAGTCATGGATTATCTTGCAGTCATCTAAAGAAGAAAATAAGGACTTCTATGCTGAAATGCAATACAAAAGATTCTCAAAATACCATGGACCAAGAATACAAGAAATAGAAAAAAAAAAGAAGTTAAGGTCCCTTTACGACGTCTGCAAGGGACCTGCAACATGATGATGATATAGGTTTCAAAAGAACAATAGCAGAGTACATGGTCCTGAGTAACAGTGGCAGGGGGCTAATATGCATAAATATGGGCATAGGACATAAGAAACACCTAGGTTAGAAAAGTGCATAAGGCGGGAGAACTGCTGAGGGACCAAGCTCCTTTCACACATGCTGTGATGCCAGTGATGTTCTGCAGAATGACCTGTTACATGATATCTTCCTCGTCTGCTTCTGCATCTGAGCCCTTGAGGTTCACTGCTGCAGATATTACCTGCCTCCACACATCTCTCTGGTTGGCCTTCTCTCTCCAGTT
Source organism: Candidula unifasciata (assembly GCA_905116865.2). Classification (NCBI taxonomy): domain Eukaryota; kingdom Metazoa; phylum Mollusca; class Gastropoda; order Stylommatophora; family Geomitridae; genus Candidula; species Candidula unifasciata. The sequence continues at coordinate 228,330 of CAJHNH020002446.1, read as the reverse complement.
TGTAGGTCTGCTTGAATATTATCTCTCCACTGTTGTCTTGGTCTGCCTCGGTGTCTACGACCATTCAGCTCGCTTGCATACATAGTTTTGACATCTCTGCCATCCGATATTCTCTCAATATGCCTCAGCCACTTCAGTCTATTAGCTCTTATGATGCCAGTGATCAACTGTGATTTGATTCATCAACATGATGATGTGTTTTCAAGATGAATTTCATGGTACAGTCACAAAACTGAAGAAAAATGTCTGAGAATCTTGACTCCAGAGGGCACACATACCCCAGAGCTTCAAGAAGTCAAAACATTCACAGTGGGTGCGACTTCTGATGATCAGAGACCTTATGCTGTGCTTGCTCATGTTGTTGTTTACATCACTAATTGTAAACTAGCAAAAAACATTTATATTCTTAGAATGATTTGTAGACAGCAGGTGCAATTCCGCACACTGAAAGTAAGAGCAGATTCAGGTAGGACACAGTAAAATATGAGATAAGAGAGCAGGAGAATTCAACCGGCAACCTGGCAAGTGGCCCATGGATTACTGCAGATGCACAGTATTAATGATCTTTCTGTGCTGGGACTCAGGCCTCTGGCCAGTGATGATTCACATTTTCAAAATGTTGGCCACTGGGTAAACTTAGTTGAACAGTCTTGACACAGAGAAAGGGCAAGCCTAACTTCACTCTTTTGCAAATAAAATTCATCATTTCAAATTCGCTCCTTTGACAAATCAAACAGACTCTTGACAAATCAAACAGACTCTTTGGAAAGTCATATTCAGCTTTTTAAGTACAACAAGATTTTCTTATTTAAACATTAATATTTCTAAAGTTATATTAATAAAAATGAAAAAACATTAAAGTTATGGTTAAAATTGAACACTTCACAGCTAACATGTCATAATAAACATAAAATACTTATTTAGTTGAATATCTGAGTTCAAACTCACACCGGGTAGATTTGGGGGGAAAAATGTATCTCAACTCCCAGGTTGACCCAACCTAAAATGGGTACCAGAAAATATTAGAGAAAATGAAGGCCACCAACAGGATGTTGATCACCGCCCAGTGTTGACTGGCCAGGCATGACCTTCGTGCTATAAAACTGGGGGTGAAAAGATCCTTTACATTTTATTTTACCTATGAAGAAAAATATACAGAATGGGAAAATCCAAGCAAACTCACTGCCCTGACTGTTTTCACTATTACAGCACAGGCTAGGAGTTTTTTGGAGTTTCCGTTCCAATATGCAGGGCTAGGCATGGCAGAATGTTTAGTTTCATAGTTATTTTTTATTCCGACAGAGCTTTGCTAATGCAGTTTCCACATATGGACAGAATTTTACAGTTTTGCTGCCTGAGCTACTGAGTTTAGTGATTGGTGCAGCACTTTGAGTTGTGTTTTTTTTTCTCTCCATGTGGGATGCCTTTCATTTGTGTAGCGGTTGAGTTGTGGTATTTAATACGGCAAGTAGCCGGTTTACGTGTGGTCTGGTGAATTACCTTATGCCATAATTTTACGTGTGTATAGTCAACTTATTGTGACCGACTACTTCCATTAGCTACAAACTGCATAGCTGGTGGCGACTAGTGGCTTTGGGACAGTAAAGACCGTTTCATTTGATTTTCACTGGCATAGGAACAGAGCAATTATGGTGTGACCCGACCCTAGTGAAATTGAAACTTTGACTACGACTATGAAACTAGTATTTCCTTTACATATGTAACGGAAAATCACTGAGCTTTTATAAACAGTCTAATACTTGTATTCTTCATGTTCCTTGTATCCTTCAATGAATGACAGACCTTTAATTAATTCATACCACTATCTTATGCCATCACGAGCAGCTCACTCAATGTCCTCTCCATCATTTTCAGCTCATTCGCATCTCCTCTTATGTCATTAATGCATTGGTACTGACAGTGGTATCGAGAGCTGACCATTCAGAGAGCAGAGGCAAACTACTAAGTGTAAAACTATCTAGTAAAACCATTAACAGACCCAAACAATTCTAGGGTTAGTTCTGCAATGTCTTGTTGTTTAGTCTGCATTTATTCCTTTAACCTGTGAATTCCAGTGTAAGACCTTTCTAATTAGTTTTTCTAAGTGTGGAGCTTATCCAATGCCAGTTATCTTTTCCTCACCTCTTGATTCACTTGAATTAAACACTCATACTGGCTAGCAGGCAAGTTTCCAACAGAACAGATCAACAATAGATCAGAAATTTTAAAGACAAAGAGCTGAGAGAAAAGTGGGGATACAGACATACATAATGTTTTTGTGGATATTAAAAAAGGTATATGAAAGTGCACATAGGAATAGCCTCTGGAATTCTATGCAAGACTTGCAATACCAAAGTTAGTCAACATGACTATGTATGGAAGACATTTATAATAAATTAACATTTATTTTGGCAGAAAACAGACCCTTCAACAACAAAACATCTAGTTTAAAGTAAGGTGATGCCTTGTGCTCATGTCTTTTCAACTTGGCCCTACAGAAAATTTTGAGGAAGGTAAAAAAAAAATGGTGATATGTAAGAAGCAACAGGAATACTTAGTTATGAGGATGACATAGATATAACTGGAGAACATGAACCTAAGACAGTAAAAACAAAGTCCCACTTAAAGAAAAGGGTTTGAAAAACAGACTGGTTAACAGTCAAGATAAGACATAATACATGACAACAAAAGAGAAGAAAAGAATAAACATAAATAATACAAACAGAAAATATGAAGAGTCAAAACCTTGGAAACATACAAGTAGTTGGGTACAAACTTGAACTGCTCTAACATACTAAAAAAATAAATACAATCTAGAAATAAAATATTCTATGCCCTTCGAATTTGCTAGAAAGATTCAAATCCTTTATATAATAAAACCAAGATCACAATACATAAAACACTGATTGTTTCTAATGTTTTTAACGGTTCTGAAACCTGGAGTGCAACAAACAAACAAAAATAAATACAAACTTTAAAGAAAACATTCTTATGATGAATATTCGGACACTTCAAAGAAGCAAACAGTTGGGGATGGAGAGTGACAAGCAAAAAGGAAATTCCTAAACTGTTAAAATCACCATAAATTACTGGCATCATCAGATCTTATAGACTTCAATGTCTGGGCATATAATGAGAATGGCAGATAACGGACAAACAAACAATACAAAAACGAACTAAATATAGTCCATGAGGCAGACCAAAAGACAGTGTAGAGAGATCATTTATAAAGCTGTCGCGTGCGGATGTGCACTAGAACGCACCAGTACTAAGTGAGCAAATAGGACGTCAAACAATACGTCAGGTTGTGAAGGAATTGTATTCAAGGAGATGAAAGTCGAAGTTTGATCAAGGCGGACGTGTGGTCCGGCCTTGGTGTGGATCCTTGAGGATGCTTTACCCCGGGATGCCACGGTGGATCCTTGAGGACGGTTTAGCCCGGGAATCCAATATAGACCTCAGAAGGAAGCTGGTATATTGTCACAGTTCGGCAGTAAGCCGGTATACGTACGGACTGCGACCCGTCGTGAGGACATAACAGTCCATGGATATACGAGCGGGCTTTTGTTGATGTGCTTGAATGAGTCTGGATTAGTAATTGCATATTTTATCCTTGTGTTGATCATTGCCATTTGTCAATACACAAATGGAACCTTTAAAAAGAGTTCTTGTTCCGCTACGTTTGGAAGCTTCAACATTCATCATGTTGTGTTACTCTTGGCCAGTGGCATGTTAAGTGTTAATGCCATTTGTTACATTGGGACGCCCCTAGTCACTTTGGTACGCTGCACATCACCACGCAGCCTTTACAGCACGTCACACTGTAGCTCCAAGTATACGCCCGTCTCAATCAAGCTACGCTCGTCACAGTACCAAATAAAATTCCCAAATCCCCTGCTATCTTTCTGAAGGTTAGACCTCAATCAACGTGTATGTTTTCTTACACATGTGACGTGTACTGGAGATGTATAGTCTGTTTTGATGCAGATCATCTTTGAGGGGATTATAAGTCACATTTTAAAATGAGATTGTAAATTTTTTTAAAATTGCAGAACCAGATTTTCTAAAGTAAATGCACAAAGGTTGCTGAATATTTATGTCCTTTTATAAAAAATACACTGAATAATGCAAGGTCACGTCCAGTTACCAGCTTTCACTCTAAGGCCAAGGATTGAGAATGCACACTGATAAATGGTTGCCATATGCCGTATATTTAAATTATCTTGTGAAACATTAGTCTCCTTATAAATATTCAGTCCCAGAACTTAATGATCAGCCATCTCGCAAGTTGTAGCAAAACAGTTATCAAAGAGAATTATCACATTTCCAGGTTAAAATACATCAGTAAAGACAATTAAAACTGTGGTCATTACCAGATGCTACATGATCATCACCAGTCAGATTTATTCTGCATCACCAGACAGTCAGATTTATGTTGGCTCTCACTTCAGTATGTATGAGATATATGATGTTCTGTGAGATGCGTGCTAATGCAAGAGTGAGATGTCTGCTGAAAAACAGTGACATATGAAGTTTATGGTATCAGACAGTCATGTGTCACATGTATGCTGCCAAGTGGTCATGTGTCAGATTTATACTGTCAGGTGTCAGATTTATGCTGTCAGGTGGTCATGTGTCAGATTTATGCTGTCAGGTGGTCATGTGTCAGATTTATGTTGTCAGCCAGCCATGTGTTAGATTTATGCTGTCAGACGGTCACGTGTCATATTTATGCTGTCGGTCAGATGTATGCTCTCAGACAGTCAGGTGTCAGAAGTCAAGTGTCAGATTTATGCTGTCAGACAGTTGGATGTATGCTGTCAGACAGTCATTTGTCAGATTTATGCTGTCAGAGTGTCATGTGTCAGATTTATGCTGTCAGATGGTCATTGTCAGATTTATGCTGTCAGACAGTCATGTGTCAGATTTATGATGTCAGAGTGTCGTGTGTCAGATTTATGCTGTCAGGCAGTCATATGTAGGCTGTCAGGGAGCCATATGTGAGATTTATGCTGGCACAAAGCCAAGTGAGAGACTTATCCAGGCATGAAGTTGAGCTTGTGACCACCATCAGCTGCAGGACATGCCTCTGATGCTGCCCCTGAAGCTACAGAATGTCGAGCCAGACCGAGGTCCTCAAGCTGTTGGTTTACGCTGGGGTTTGTGCTCTCACTGGTTTCAAACAGAGCAACACTAATTTTCCCAGATGGATACCTGTGAATATTAAATAAATAAAGTAAGTACACATCCCTTTTCTCGCCTTTAGGCGCATCTGGCATATGGGAAGAGCACCGATATTTTTACAGACCAATCGGCACTAGGTGGGTAATGTGGTTAGCATTACGCCATCTTTACTTCCCCAGAACAGCCATCCTGGTACCTATTTTAGGCTGGGTCCACCTGTGACGCCCCCATGCCATGATAAAAATCCATGCAGCCAGCAGTGGGTTTCCATCGTGGTACGTTGGAATTATGAGTCGGAATCGCAATGCCTAAGCCATGGATGCCGCTACCTGTGAATATTAGGTGACTGTTAAACTGATAGGACAGTAGTTTCGTCGCCCAGCTTCTGAGTTGAGTGCATGGCGTGACACTGTGAGCTGCGTTTGTTTTTCGTTGGCACAGGAGCGGAGCATATGTGGGGGTGACCCGTTTGCTATGAAGCTGAAACTAGGATTACCAGATTACATGATAGACCTATTCATCACTAGTGAACTCTAAACCTCTAATTGTCTCTATATCTCGATAATAAACTCTAAAACTCTAATTGTCTCTATATCTCCAGTCATCTATATACCTTTAGTGTCAACTCTACATTTCTAATTATCTCTATATCTCGAGTATAAACTCTAAAACTCTAATGATTTCTGTCTCTTGCCATCTCTACATATCTATAGCTTTAGTTAGCTAGTTGACAGATTATCCTCACTGCACCTCGAACCATTCAGTCCATAAGTGCTAAGATCCCCTCCTTAGTAAATCCCACAGTGTGTAACGGCCCAAGACACCAGTTCTGTGTTAGTTTCTTATTCTCTTTGAATATACATATATATCATCATGTGCCCTGCCAACTGGCGTAGGTGCTCATGTGTCTCCAAAGATCACGATCCCTTGTTGCCTGGAACAGCTCTCTTGATGATTACCCTCCATGCCATCGTTTCAGCCCATCCAGCATCATATCTATTAGTCTGCCTCTACCTCTTTGTCCACCAATCTTTCCAGTTGTCACGATGTTCTACAATGTCTCTCTTCTCATTATGTGGCCAAAGAACAGTGTTTGTCTCTTTCTTATTGTTGTATATGGAGATCTACTTTCAAGCAATCGTTGTTAGTTACTCTGGCCGTCAAAGATATTTGTAACATTGGTCTCAGAAACCACATCTTATATATATATATATATATATATATATATATATATATATATATATATATATATATATATATATATATATATATATATATATATATATATATATATATATATATATATATATATATATATATATATATATATATATATATATATATATATATATGATAGTTGACAAGAAATGCCAGGTTGATTTGATATAGAGATGATTATACATATACAAGTATGTATGTGTATGTGTGTGTGTGTGTATCTGCATCAAATCAACCCAGCATTTCTTGTCAACTATACATTCCTAGTCAACTCTATATTTCTAGTCAACTTAACATCTCTATATATTTAATCATCTCTCCTCCCTGCTCCACTATATTTTTCTTGTCAAACTATAATTACCTTCTTTTTCCTCTTTTGCCCTTTACCCCCCAAAGGAGCACAGGACTTCAAGTTTTTTGGTCTGCCTTTATTCCTTTGGTACTGTGGGTTCCGATGCAAAAATACTCTCCTAACACTATGCTCAGGTATTCTCATTGTGTGTTGGTGTGTTCATGGCTGGTTAGTTTTTGAGTGTGGCTGTAGTGTCATCATTTTTTGGGCTCATATGCGAAGAAGGACATTGGAACATGCTGTGATCACTGGAAAGGCAATGGTGAAAAGAGACAGAAGAAAGCGCGAGAAGATTCTTTACAGCTTTTCATCACGGCAAGGAGGGGTATCAGCACGTGATCTGATTCGTGCTGTTGAAGACTGCAGATTGTGGAGAGACCTGATCATCAACGCCAGTTGGCAAGGCGCTTGATGATGATGATAGTGTTTTATGGGATGAGGTAGCAAGCCTCAATCCCAAACCTGACCTTTGTTGCCTCTTAAAACATGCCTAGTGTATTTCTCTAGTCAGTTATACTTCTGTAAGCAAATTACATCTCTACTCAAGTATTATTTCTTTAACCGGCTCTATGCCTCTGATTGTCACTCTTGTATTTAAAAATGTGGGATGCTCTTCCCATGTACCCGATGTGCCTAAAGGCGTGAAAAGGGATCTTCACTTTAATTACTCATAAACAGTGCAAAAACAGTCTAGCAATCAGTAGGCACCTTTCTGTCTTTCCAGATAATAGATATATTGTGATTTAAAGAAACATGGGAATAACAGCCCATTTCCGTGGCGAGTGTGACTAACAAGATCCGCTGGCCTAAAGAAGTCTTTCCCAATCTGAGCACGGGATTTCAGTACCGCTGTTACCATTTCATTATTTAGTCTGCCTTTTCTCAGACGCTCAGCTCTCAGCCTATCGCCAATAAATGTTTTCCTTTCTTTCCATATTTTCCTTCTTCAAGAAACGTTGTGCATGACACCCACCCCCTCCCCCACGAATCTTCATCAATACATGTATCTTTTATTTCCCGCCTGCACACGTCTTTATATCGTAATAGAGGCTGACATTGACATGTTTTACCTATCTCTACAATGCCCCATTCTCCTAGTGTGACCCAGCCATTCTTCTAGTGTGACCCAGCCATTCTCCTAGTGTGACCCAGCCATTCTCCTAGTGTGACCCAGCCACCTGAGCTTTCGGAAAGTTAGCAGTGATAAAACTGTTGTGACATTCGTTCTTTTGAATTAATCAGTGTTTGTCATTTTGTCTTGCCACTAGTACCTGTTATTATTCTTAGATATCGCACGTGAAAGCTCATTAGTCTAGCAATAATAAAGCTATAAATACGTATAGAAGATTTTTTTCAGGATTCCTTACTTAATTCTACTTCTCTCCCCAGCCCTGTTTTGCATCTGTTACCATAGACATTCTTTACTTTATCTTTAATTGTGCATTTTAAACCTTTTTTTTCTTCTTCTAATGGTTTGTGTTCTGGTTCTAAAACTAATAGGAAAATTTTAATTGCTAATTCTAGAATCTATTTGTACAGTTGTTTGGTTTTATAAGAAAAGCAGGTTATACAATGATTCAATATTTCAGAGCAGCAATATACAAAGGAAGAAAGATTACCTGTGTTTAACCTGAGCCAGCAGAGTTTTTCCTTCAACCATCTCAGCAAACTGCTTGCTGTTGAAACAAATCATAGAAGGGAATTACAGAAACAAATGATTTTATCAAACTTCTGGGATGGAAAGGTGAAAAGAAAGGGAACAAGTAACTCTACTTTATATGCAAAGCTTAGAATGATGAGTGAAGGTCTAAGAGGAAATTACAATATGACTAACATGTTACATGTTCCAATTTCCTCTGATTACTTTGTGTGACTGTTGTGTACGTAACCTTCTCAGACAATAGAGAAGAATATGAAGTACCACCATTTGCGCTGACAGTGGGTTTTCAACCCGGGTTTCCCCCCCCCCCCCCCCACCCACTAAAGGGAGCCCAAGGAAGTTTCAATAGTGTCATTCAGAAATTGTGTACTTGTAAAACCTGTCAAAATTGTTTCTAGTTTCATTATAAATAAACATTTTTTAAAACTATTCATGCAATAAAAAGCCAAGGATGTTTTTATATTTGACACTGATTTATGTGGATGTTTTTCTTGTTAATAGCGCTTGCAATTTTTAAATATCTCTTTTCAATCATTTGTTTTCAATCTGGGAAAAGGAGAAAGGGGGGGGGGGGGGGGGGGGGGGGGGTGTTTGCCATATATTCAAGGATGGCATAGCCTGGAAAAAGTTAAAAAAAAAACAAAAAACTGACATACGGATTAGTTCACCTGCCTTTCAAGACAATGGCATGAATTCAGTCGTCAACAGGGACAGGATTATTCTCTTCAAGCACAACACAGTCTCATAAAATTGTTAACAAATAATTGTATCAGTTCTCTGGGAAGGAAAGTTGAGGAGAAAGGGAATGAGCCACCTCACTTTATATGCTGCAACCTAGAATAAGTGGTCTAAGAAATCACAATCTAATTACTGTATCTGCTAAATAATTATAATGATTATATGCAAATTATCATCATCATTGTCCTGTTGTGCCATTATTTGTCACATAGGGCTCACAGTCTATTCCTTCACTCAGTTCTATCTTGTGCAATGAATTAAATATCAAGAATGGAATCCAGTCAAGCACCTTTGGCCTCCCTCATTAATGTTTGTTTTGGGGCTTCTTTTGGGCATCCTGGCTTCCTCTATCCGTTTATTTCTCATTTTAGTGCCTGTCTGGTGATTCTCTGCTCATTTCTTCTCAGGATGTGTCCAATATAGAAACATCTTGTTTGCCTTACAACAACTGTTGTTACCAGTGGTTGCCCAGGCATTTCTCTTTATTTCTTCACTTCTATTTGAATTCACCTCATTTTATGTTGGATATTTTCTTCATGCATTTTAGTTTTACTCTATTTCTTTAGTTAGTCAGTCAGTAGCCTGTCCTTTGCAGAAGATTGCTCCCATAACAGTCCTCCAGAAAACTTCTCGATTACAAGCAAGATGTCCTGCGTCTGATACACCCATCTGGAGATGATACGCCACATCCTGCACCTATCTTCTCTTTGGCTTTCCTCTTCCTCTCTTCCATTATTGTTCTCTCTAAACTTTCGTGATGTTTTAAGTGACCAAAATATTTAAATTTTCTGTGTTTTATCGTCTTTAATATCCAGTCTTCTTCAATATTCGGTTCTAGGAGTATGGATGCATTTGTTCTTTTCTTTACCCGTGATATTTTTAGAACCGGCCTATTATGTCTTCTTTCATGGCTGTTTTGGTTTCTCGGCAAGTTTTGCAGAGGGTAGTTTGCCATTACCATTTCTTTTGTGGTTCTCCGAATGTCACTGGCATGTGTTAAAATCAAAATAACATTACATGTACAGGACATTCATAAAATGAACAAGACATAAAACATACATGACATTCCTAAAATGAACAAGATATAACACTTAAAGGACATTGTTCATCATCTATTTCTTTGTGTTCACCGGCTGTAAACTCCAATGGAAAGTCCTTATTTGTATACAGAGTGCTGGTTCCTTGTCTTTCAGGCAGATGCACTCGGACTTCGCAGGAAACACCCCTAATTAGTCAACTTTTAACGACATGCTTGTTAGGGGGACAGTAGGTCTAACAGCTCATTCCTAAAATGAACAAGGCACAATACTTATAGGGACTGGTGGAAATCCTGAAACAAACAAGGCACAATACTTATAGGGACTGGTGGAAATCCTGAAACAAACAAGGCACAATACTTATAGAGACAGGAAATTTTTTAAATGAACAAGACACAATACTTATAGGGACTGGAAATCCTAAAACAAACAAGGCACAATACTTATAGGGACTGGAAATCCTGAAACAAACAAGACACAATACTTATAGGGACTGGAAATCCTGAAACAAACAAGGCACAATACTTATAGGGACTGGAAATCCTGAAACAAACAAGGCACAATACTTATAGGGACTGGAAATCCTGAAACAAACAAGGCACAATATTTATAGGGACAGGAAATTCCTAAAATGAACAAGACACAATACTTATAGGGACTGGAAATCCTGAAACAAACAAGGCACAATACTTATAGGAACAGGAAATCCTGAAACAAACAAGGCACAATACTTAAAGGGACAGGAAATCCTAAAACAAACAAGGCACAATACTTATAGGGACAGGAAATCCTAAAACAAACAAGGCACAATACTTATAGGGACAGGAGATCCTAAGACAAACAAGGAACATACATGACATGTCGTAATATATAAATGACATAAAATTCAAATGTATGCTCAATTGTAAATTGGTTCAACTTTAAAGTACTTAAAATAAATATTCTCAGTACCATGTTTCCTCATTCCAACTGCCACTCTCATCTGGTGGCTCCACATCCACCAGAGAACATTCTACAGCTTGGGGTGTCAAGTGCAGAAACTGTAGTCCAAGTTCATGTAAGTCTCTCTGGTTAACCCAATCCACATGGCCATAGTCCACCAACACAACCTGCAGAAATACCAGGGACACGGTTAGATTTCACGGTTCATGAAAAAACTATGTCTAAGGTAATGTCAATGACACATTTGTTGTATACACATATGCAAGTACGCACACAAAGCATTATTGTGCAGACTTGATAAGGAAAACTTACAAGGGACCCAAGAAATGGTTCTTGTTAACAGAAATTCCTCTTATCAGAGACAAGAATTCAAGAAACAATAACAAAACAGCAGGGAATAAATAAATTGTTCTACACAACAGAAATTACCACATCTGAATCTCTTTGAACCCCAGGGGGTTTAGCATCAGATGCCCAAGGGGTAGTCAAGAGAGACATAAAATTGGCGCATCTTGCGTTCACTGGGCTTCTAGGAAGAAACCTATGAACGTACGATGCGTTCCTTGGGACTCAAAGAGTTAAGCAGTCTGCACTGTATTATGATCACAAATCAGAAATAAGAACACAATAATATTCAAGCATATTCTGTCAACAATTCCTTATTGAGATTCACTGCACCAAAATAAAGTCCAAGTTGAAATTAATATTACATATATCTGGCTTGAAAAGCATTTTGGGATTATTTAATTGGTCATTGTGTTTGTTTAATCACAATGCCAATTTCTAATGCCTAATGAGGAATGACACGACACTTATATAAAGAAAAGAATCAACACATCAAAAAAGCTTTTACTAAAATAAGCACAGATCACCATATCAAAAGGCTCTTTTACTAAAAAAAACGAATGCAATGAACAACAGAAATATATCACATAATGCACCCTCATACAAAACACAGCTTACTGAATGAAAGTTGTGTATGGCCTGTTCTCTTTTAATGTGAAAGCTAGGCAGTAGGGAATTAGACTAGATGACTAAGAAGCTGGAGATAGTGGAGATTTGGTTGAAAAGAAGGTTGAACGTAAGGCAGAAGATAAAAATCTGCAAGTATGTATCACTCATTAAAATCCTGAAACAAGCAAACATTTGATATTTTAGGACATAACAAATCAAAAGATGACAGAAATCTCATGTAGGAAAAGAGGCTAGGGAACCGTTAGAAGAAAGACAGAACTCAATGGACAACTTTAGCAGCTTGGCATCAAACTGTAATATTAGCAATTTCAACTTCATCAAAATATCATATCGGGAAAGCTCAGAACTGTGTAAGCCAATCTCTGGTCTAGACCAGGCACCAGAAGAAGAACTTTACTTGAGGTCAGAAGTCATTATTCTGAGTAGGTATCAGCACTAATTTCTCAGCAAACTGTACACAAAAGTACCAACAAAACAACCCCATACTATTATTCTGAAAACTAGGCAAACAAAATTCCTTATGAGATGCCGATGTCCTTTCTTTAAGCTGTTGCTCCTGGTCACTTTTCTGACAAAACAGTGACTAAGCTGACGTTGCCTGCAGTCTGGACATTCCAACTGCATTTTTACTACTGGTTGCAGCAAATGTTTAAATAAGGACAGATTATTATGTCTATAGTTTTCTTCTTCCTCAGCTGTAAACTCCGGCAGAAAGTTCTGGTTGTTCATCCACTTCCGGAATGTAGACCTGCTAAGTGTTGCGTGAGCTTCCATTTTACAGGTCTGATTCAATTGTATGCAGGCTGTTGGTTCCTTGCCTCTCAGACAGATGTACTTTGGCTTTGAAGGAAGCACCCAATTAGTCGACTCTTACGACATGCTTTTGGGGAGGCAGTGGGTCTATTCTTGTTCTTCCTACAATGGAGCCCTGGAACCCACACGTGGAGTCTACATTCTAATGTCATAATCTGGTTGTTTGTTCCTGCTGATGGAGCCAACACATCATGGTTGTAGATCTAACGGTAATCTGGATCTGATATTATCAAGTCTGATAGTTGTTTGTTCTTGCTGATGGAGCCAACACATCATGGTTGTAGATCTAACGGTAATCTGGATCTGATATTATCAAGTCTGATAGTTGTTTGTTCTTGCTGATGGAGCCAACACATCATGGTTGTAGATCTAACGGTAATCTGGATCTGATATTATCAAGTCTGATAGTTGTTTGTTCCTGCTGATGGAGCCAACACATCATGGTTGTAGATCTAACAGTAATCTGGATCTGATATTATCAAGTCTGGTAGTTGTTTGTTCCTGCTGATGGAGCCAACACATCATGGTTGTAGATCTAACAGTAATCTGGATCTGATATGATCAAGTCTGGTAGTTGTTTGTTCCTGCTGATGGAGCCAACACATCATGGTTGTAGATCTAACAGTAATCTGGATCTGATATGATCAAGTCTGGTAGTTGTTTGTTCCTGCTGATGGAGCCAACACATCATGGTGATAGATTTATCTTTTATTTTTATGAGTCAAGAAACAATTACCATAAAGACTGTATCATGACCACTGATCATATTTGTGTACACCTTCTTTCTACCCCCCCCCCCCCCCCCCCCCCTCCGACCTTTCTAGACAAAGTCTGGTTTGTGTTTACTTGCTTTTCTATCTATATAGTCTGCAATGTAGAAAATTACCTGGACTAAGTTATCTTCCACATCTGTACAAATGACTTTTGCTCTGACCCACTGACCTCGAACTTTTGCTGCCATGGCCTCCCCAGGTGCTAGCAATGTCAGATCTCCATCATAGCCAGGATACTTACTGTAAAACTCCCTGAAATGATGTGTATGAAAACATTCCTCAGGTGTACATATGCTTTATCTGTGCTACTGACTGACAGAATCTAAATTCCCACTTTCTTCGTATTAATAAATGTAATGATTGCATGAAAATGGATGTATGAGATAGGCATGTCTACATTTTGCCTTCAACATTTCTCCCCAGTATGATTGTGATACAAATGTTAAGTCTTTTAATGTGGCTGAATTGTTGTACTCATCAGTTGTTGTTTCTTTCCTCAACAACCTTCTTTTCATACCCAGTCTCTTCAGAGCTTCTGTAACTGACTGTTACCCAAACAAAAACAAACAAAAAATTACTTATATTATGCACTGATAAGTTTCCCTCGACACCAAAAGTGGTAAAAGAGGAACTGAAGAAGAAAAAGAAGAGAAACTATTTTTTCTGGTACTACACTAACTCTCCAAACTATTACCAAAGCTATTAGTTAGTTAGTCTTTCCTCCTGAGCCTAAGGCAGAGCATAGTGCAGAGGTCATAGCTCTCCATGTCTGGTGGTCCGTTGACACCTGATTTAGGTCTTGGATATTCATTAGGCCCATAGTTGAGCCTTCCCTGAAAGATGGTTCTACACATAGTCTCTCTTGGTCTTCCACATTTTCTTTTTTCTTTCGGTGTCCATATGAGGGCTTGATGGGGGATCATGTCTTATTCATTCTAAGTGCATGGTCGATGTAATGCCAGCGGCACTTTCTTATAAAATTTGATAAATTTTCTTGATGGGTCTCTCGTCTTATTTGCATATTGGATCTGATCTGTCCAGTGGAGATTCAATATTCTTCTAAGACATTTGTTCTCAAAATTATCTAATTTTTTTTTATCAAGAACTACGGTTGCTTTCCAACTCTTGTATCCATTATTTTTTATCTAATTTTTTTTATCAAGAGCTACTGTCGCTTTCCAACTCTTGTATCCATTTTTTTTAATCTAATGTTTGTTATCAAGAGCTACTGTTGCTTTCCAACTCTTGTATCCATTTTTTTTAATCTAATGTTTGTTATCAAGAGCTACGGTTGCTTTCCAACTCTTGTATACATTACTTTTTATCTATTTTTTTTTTAATCAAAAGCTACAGTTGCTTTCCAGCTCTTGTATCCATTATTTTTTATCTAATTTCTTTTATCAAGAGCTACTGTCGCTTTCCAACTCTTGTATCCATTTTTTTATCTAATTTTTGTTATCAAGAGCTACTGTTGCTTTCCAACTCTCACAACCAAAGCTATCACACCCTCGCTAAATTTTCCAGTTATTTTCTCAGAAAATGTAATGAAACTATAACAAAAGACACTTAACGCAAAGCCACAATGAACAATAAAATAGAATTTAAAAAACAACTTACTGCATGTTAGCCATCATGCTTTCTAATGTCTCTTGCTGACAGTGCTGACTGCGTACGTGAGGATCACTTAGCTGCTGCTCAGTCAACTGTCCCCAAGGTAGAGTGATGTAGAAAAGACTCGGCGTGAAGACTACACTGACCGTAACTGTCACCAATGACCCAGGCTGTGGCAACAGGTCGGACTGATCTTCATCAAAGATTTTTACAGGAACTCTTTCATATGGGACATCTGGTGTGGGAGTAACAAAGAGATTTAGTTAGGTTATCTTTTTGTTTCTCATAAAAAACAGGCAGTTTGATCAGTGTATTATGACCAGAGCTTTGTGACTGGCTCACAATCCACAAGAGAACACTGCTGACAATATCAGTTATGCCCAACATTCTAGTAGTGGATTTCTTCTATGTATTCTACTGAAGAACATGTTTATTAGGCTTGAGGTCCAAGATGGAGGACTAGGCAAAGCAGAATGCTTAGCTTCAAATTTATTTCTGCTTCTGACAGCACTTTGCTAATGCAGTTTCTATATATGGACGAAGTCTACGATTTTACTGCCTAAGCTACTGGCTTAAGTGCTTGGTACAGCACTGTGAGCTGTGTTTTTCATGTGGAATACCCTTCATTTGTGCAGCTGTTGAGCTTTGGTATTCAATATGGATGGTAGCCAGTTTACATATGGGCTGGTAAAATACCTTATGTAATAACTGTATGTGTGTATAGTCAACTTACTGTGACTGACTACTTTCATCAAGGACAAACAGCATTTCTGGTGATGACTGTTGCCTCTAGCAGATGCCTTATGCATTTACTGTGTGCGCATATTTCTGGACTATGCTGGGACTGATAGTCTGTTCACCAGTTCTACAAATGGGACAGTGAGGGACACTTAATTTTATTTTCACTGGCACCTGAATAGGGCAAGTATGAGGTGACCCGAATACAGTGAACTTGAAAATTTGACTAGGCTTTCCTGCACACACTTATAAATAAGAAACTAATTAAAACGTACACTAACTGAAAATCAGTTGTGTAATGCCCTATTCATTCTCATGATCACATCCAATATATATATATATATATTTATATATATCCCCACAACTAGCCTAATTTAGAACTTATTTGCAAAGTTGTAACATAGGCTCATCACCATCATCAAGTGTCTTGCTGCCTGACGTGGGTAATCTTATTCTGTTAAAAATAAACCGTTTTCCTTAGTGACACTATTCACCGCTTGCATCTTTCAGTACCATTTATTCAGAAGCGTTTTAGCTCATCACACACCAATCTACAGTCGCATTTGTTTAGTGGTACATGAACCACGAACAAATAAACATGGACACTGCGATTGCTGGTCCCGCCAGCTGTGAAATTCCTGGTGTGATTCATTTTCTTCAAGCAGAAGGCCAAAATGTTCAACTCTGACATTCCTTCTACACAACTATAAATTAGGGCTGTACCGAATATCGCTTCGTATTCGCTTCGGGGCCGAATAGTGGACCTAATAACTATTCGGTATTCGGCCGAATAGTTGCGGTCACGCCGAATACAAATAGTGGTTACATTACACCCGTTTCTGGACTGGTGGCAAATAAACATATCCAAATTTTCCACGTTGGTTCATACTGTCAAGCGTTTATCTTTGTTCACCACCTACAGGGGTAACAAGTGAACGTCTGTTTAGTACAGCTTCAGTGAGACAAGAAGCTGTCTTAATGTTGACAACATGTAACGATTTTTTTTTGGAAAGCTAATCATGGATTAATCATGGAGCCGCTTTCATGGATTAACTAAGCTGTCAGTGACAATTTACAAGTTTAGTTACTTGTTATAAAACTAAGAATACTTTCATTCCTAATATTAGTTACCACAGACAGACTAAGTAAAGGATGCAAAACATGAAATGTTTTTAAATGTTTACTATTCTGTACTACATTTTTTTGAAGCAAAATTTCAGCATTCATTTGACATTATGGATGTTTTTTTGTTTCTTTTTTAGATCTATTTTATACACTATTAGAAAGTGAAAGAATGGGCCTCAGTTTGAATAGTGGGAAGACAGAAGTAATGGCGGTATGAAAGAAAATAATTATTCCTAAATGTGTAATAAAAGTCAATGGTTTTATTTTAGGACAAGTACAGAAATTTAAGTATCTGGGCACATGGATAACATCAGATGGACGATGCATTACTGAAATAAGAAACAGAATAAGACAGACAAAAACTGCATTTTATAAAATTGAGAACATCTTATGCAATATATACTTGTCATTGAAGGTTAGAAAAAGAATTCTTGCTTGCAACATACATCCAGATTTAACATATGGCTGGAAGTCCTGGACAATCGGTAGGCAGGCCAAACAATTTCTTGAGGCTTCAGAGATGTGGTTTTACAGAGCAATGCTTAAAATACCTTGAACAGCCCCCCCCCCCCCCCCCCCCCCCCATTAAAAAAAAAAGCAACCAGGAGGTTTTGAAAGAGGCGGGAGCCCGAAGACAACTTATCACAGACATCAGAAGGAGACAGTCATCATTTTTCGATCATGTTATAGGATGAGGAAAAATAGAACCCGTTGTAACCACTGGAAAGATCTATGGAAGGAGGGATAGAGGAAGACAACGAGAGAAGATTCTTGACAGTCTTGTTGCATGGCATGGAGGTGTGTCAGCACACGAACTGATACATGCTGCAGGAGATTGCAGATTGTGGCGAGGCATAATCGCCCATACCAGTGGGTAAAGCACCTGATGATAATGATGATTCACTATTCGTATTCGGCTGAATAGTTGGTTCAGCTATTTGTATTCGGCTGAACAGTGAAAATCGCTATTCGGTACAGCCCTACTATAAAAATAAGGTGTGTGGAAAAGCTAGGGAATTTTTAGTTGTGGCAAGTGTTTCTGATTGTGGTCAGCCACTGTATTTTCCCCCATATTTAGACTGAAAGTATATATTCTTTCACCCAACTACTGAGATGAGTGCATGGTATCATACTGTGAGCTGCTGATTTCATTTGGAGTGCTTTTCAACTACAGACGCGTGTGAATGCTATTGACTTTACTGAGACTACAGTTTGTATTATTTAGTTCACAAGGAACAGTGATAGACATTCTGTCTAGTTTTCGTTGGCACAGGAATGTAGCATTTATGGGGTAACCTGTTTGCTGTGATGTCGGAACTACAGATACCTGATTATATGCTCCATTTTTTCTCTTCTTCTCTATAAGATGGCCAAAGATTTATCACTGAATCTTTCTCTTGTTTGCTATCTTTATGTTTCAGCTTTTTTTCGAAAAAATCTTGTTTACTCGTTGTGGCTGTCCAAAGAATGTTAGGCATTATTCTTGATAACCAAATGTCTGAGGCTTGAAGGAAATTTTGGGCTTGTTCACAGCACTTGGGACACCCCAATAAGCGCTCCGCCCCCATCTTCCCCAAGCAAAGAGTTCCAATTCCGATGGCACCAGTAAATGTCTGATTGTATATCCATCTCACCTTTCCCCTGAGGGTTGAGCGCTGGCCAGATCTGCTTGTAACTCCTTGCAGTGCCATTCTCCCTAGACCGTAATGATCTCTCTGTGCCTCCTCACTGTTCAATCACTCCCAAAGAGCCCTAACAACATTTAGCTTGTCATACATCAGTTCACCACCAAGTGGTGCACAATTGGCCAGTCCATCTGCCTGCTCATTTCCCAACACACCGGCATACCTGGAGAAAAAATCCAAAGGACTGCTTGCCACTCTGCACGGAGCATACCTGTCTCCACCTTTCTTAACATGCTCTGCGAGTCAGATACAATCATGGCATGTGTGTACAGCTGATTCTCAAGCCAGCGGAAGGCAGCAGTGGCTGCTTCCACCTCCATTCTCAAACTAGACATTGTAATATCATATGCCAGGCTTTGCTGCACTAAGCAACGTCCATTCGCCTTTGCTATAAATCCTCATGCACTTTGTCTGCCCCTCAACACAGAGCCATCTGTATAGACAATCACAGAACCTGGGCAGGAATTGTCATAAATCATTTGCTGGACTTCTGAATTTGCAGCACTAGCTGATCAGTTACATTTGTGACAACTGTGTTTAACATTACAAACAGCAACTGTGGTTAATTCCAAATGTCACAACTGTAGTTAATTCCACTTGTGACAACTGTAATTAATTCCATTTGTGACAACTGTAGTTAATTCCACTTGTTATGACTTTAGTTTACCAACTTGTCACAACTCAAGTTAATTCCACTTGTGACAACAGTAGTTAATTCCACCTGTGACGACTGTGGTTATTTCCACTTGCGACAGCTGTAGTTAATTCCGCTTGGGACAACTGCAGATAATTCTACTTGTGACAGCTGCAAGTAATTCTGTTTGTGACGGCTGCAGCTAATTGCACTTGTGACAACTGTAGTTAACCCACTTGTGACAACTGTAGTTAACTCCACATTTGACAACTGTAGTTAATTCCACTTATGGCAATGGTAGTTAATTCCGTTTGTCATAATTGTAGTTAATTTCACTTGTGGCAACTATTAACTTAAGCATAACAAGAGCATAAACCAGCTGTAACTTCCCTTACCAGACAAATCCACTTTGATATGACGGTTGGGACAGTGTTCACCTCTAAGACACCCCTTAGGTCTGTTGAAGTACACACACACCTTCTGTCCTCCTTTAGGAACAGTTCCAGCTGCTGTAATTTAAAATGATATAATTGTAAACACCTGTCAACAAAATACATGGCAACTGCAATTATATTGAACAAATTGACACACACACACACACAAAATCACAAACTTCAATTTTACAAAGATCACTACCTAGAATGAAACAACAATGCCCTTAGAGCATAGCCTACAAACTCACTGTGAGGTTTTTTCAAATAAAATCTGTGCCACACAATTTTATGAAACAAAACATGATTTATACAGTGTAATAGTCCAACAAATTCTCAGAAATAAATAACAGAAGAGAAAATTAAATTAACAGATGGATGAAAAGAACAACAGGTTGAAATCTTTCCATGAAAGGCTACAACCAAAAGCCTGGGATGGCACTTGTGTAAAAATATTGTCTTATTAGCCCATCTTCAAGTGATCCGTGTGCACTTTTTCAATTTGTTCATCTTATCCCCTCTAAGATACTACCTGAAGGTTTGACCAATCTGAAATTATAAAAATCTCATTTTGGATGGCAAGTCAAATCTCTGATACCCTGTTCAACCCCCACAAAAGTTATAACTGGGGTGCATCTACTGACTACATCAGCGTGGAGCAGGTCCGGAGGGGTGTAATGTAGTATGCTTGTTTCAAAAAAGTTCACTGCAAAATGCTAATGATATGAACCCTAATCCCAGTTTTCACAATTTTGGTTTCTGATTTAACATAGTTGAAGAGCGCTGATATAAAATGTTAGTTGCATTTTGGGGTATTTCCATTCTACACAAATGGCACCATATATGGTCAATACATGACACATAATTCTTCTGATTTCTTATAAAACTGTAACCTCCATGTTAAAAGCTCCAAGAAAAGCAGTTGATAGTTTACAGTTAATAACTTTTTCACTTTGGTCAACAAGGATTGCTGTGATGGTGAATATTTACCCAGACGAACCCAGCTAGAATCTCCTTTGAGCTGTAGGATGCTTAGAAAGAAAAGGGCTTTAGCCAAGAGTCAGTGACCAAGCAACTGACATATGCCCTCAATACTGTCAATAAGTGGAGCAAAAACTATTTGATGCAGTGATTTTCATTGACGTCTTGTCTGTTCTGGAGACACTGAAAACTACTTTGTTGATAGATGAGACATCCTAGACAGAACAGTAAGACACAACTTTATTGCATGCTACTCCATAACGACAGTTGTTTGCCCTGGTCATGGTGATCCAGTAGGAAATAAGGTGGCCGATAGACTTGCTAATGCAAGCACCATAAAACAATGGTGGCACCGACCTGATTAACAGTCCACTAGATTCACATCAGAAAGAGGCAACAATTAAGAAAAGATGAAATAAACAGACAAGTAAACTCTGAACTGACAGTCCGCAATGAAGAGCATAATCACCACCACTGGTCGTACAGGAAAATCTAGACTAATTTTCCTGTTTTCATATGAACATGAATCATGGGCCGTCTATAGTGTTTATTTTAAAGATCATCTCTATCACACATTGAACATGAGCCATGGGCCGTCTATAGTGTTTATTTTAAAGATCATCTCTATCACACATTGAACATGAGCCATGGGCCGTCTATATTGTTTATTTTAAAGATCATCTCAATCACACAATGAACATGAGTCATGGGCCGTCTATAGTGTTTATTTTAAAGATCATCTCTATCGCACATTGAACATGAGCCATGGGCCGTCTATAGTGTTTATTTTAATGATCGTCTCTATCACACATTGAACATGAGTCATGGGTCTATATTGTTTATTTTAAAGATCATCTCTATCACACATTGAACATGAGTCGTCTATATTGTTTATTTTAAAGATCATCTTTATCACACATTGAACATGAGCCATGGGCCGTCTATATTGTTTATTTTAAAGATCATCTCTATCACACATTGAACATGAGTCATGGGTCATCTATATTGTTTATTTTAAAGATCATCTCTATCACACATTGAACATGATCATTAGTGCTCCAATTTCCCCTTGAGTATGTCTCTCTCTCTTTTAGGTTAACAACTCCCATTCCGTTCTGGCTGATGTAACGACGGGTGGCTCCCATATGGTTTTCCTGTCTCGCTGGTCCAACTGGTAAACCCAGGTCACAAAGCCTATTCAGTGAAAAATCATATTCCAGGAAAATGAAAGCCTCACAGCATTTAGCATCTTGTATGGCATTGATGATGTCCTTCCTGTCCATAGACGGCCCATTCCTGATAGTCCCACTGCCAGCCACAGCATATGCTCTCTCATTGCCTTTCACACCAGCATACCCTGGGACAAAAATGAAGGTGATTTTGTGAAATCATGTTTGCTGTACCAGATGGAGCAACTCTACCCTGCCTTGATCTTCTGGAACATGCTCACTGAGTTGCTGAACAAACAAACATGCATTGGTGAATTCCTGAGTTTTCAGCCATTCTAGAGCCTTTGTCACAGGCATAACCTCCATAGTCCTGTTGCTGGTGGTAGAAGCAAAGGCTCCACCATCTTTTTTTTGTGATGACTTTCCCTTTGGTTCTTGCCATGAAAGCCCATGCACTTTGTTTCTAGCGAATTACAGAACCATATGTATATATAACAGTATCTTTCTGTGATGTGTGATGCTTTTACTTCAACTATTGGTGGTGCCAAACCACGGTACTGTCTTGTCAGGATGATAACCACTACAAAGTACAGCTTGTATTCATTTGGTATGTGTATCCATTGCTCTCCACGGTTTATGTCTTGCAGGGAAATCATCTGCTGAAGTACTGTCTCTGACCGACCCAACCAAGACTGGCCTTGTTTTGGTATTTTACAAATTCAATCCTTGCTATCTCTTCACCATCACACATGGTTGTTATTGTGTGTATTGTGTGGTTGTTCCACAAAAAAAATTGCAGTCACTTTTGCATGGTTAATCTGCGCTTCGGAGGTTTGGCACCAATTTGCTATGCGTTCTAGTTCTAGTTACTTATGATGTTCCTCTACAATTCTGCCCCTATCCTTGCCTTGGCGGTACACTAATAGGGCATCAACATAAGGCCAAATATATATATATATATCTATACACATATATATTTGTATACGCACAACCCAGCAATTTTCTACAATAACATAATTAGTTCATCACTGTTTGCACATTTATCGAACCCTAAGCCACCTTCTCTTCTGTAGTCTCGAATACAAGGAATAACTTCTATAGCTGTCTACAAAAGTTACAAACTCTACTAGTCCATTTAAAATAAAAAAAAAAGGATTAGCTGCATATCATTTTCAGAAAACAGCATAATTAATCACATATTTTTGTGTTTAATTGGTTAGTTTTACAAGGCCATTTTACGTTCTGTAGTTTGCCATTGCGTCTTGAAAGGACGGCTCTCGACACCACTGTCGAAATCAACGCAAACTGGTCTGCTGCAGAACTAGCCACAGCTGGGTACCTCGGAATTACGAAGCGCGGCAGCAACGCCTAAGCCACAGACGTCAACACTGGCCCATGACAGTTTAGCAGTAAAGCTGCTGCTCTTTGAAGAAAACAAAAATGACTAATTCGATCGCGTTCAAACTTTTCAGCTCCTCGTGGCTTCTATATTTGCGATCTTTATTGTGAAGGACTGGTTCCGATATGGTTTCTTTTGGTTCCATGATGTCTTGTTGTCATAAGACGTTTTAACTGATACTGATTCTTTCTTCTACAGCACTGTTTAAACATGTCGGTATTGTTGTATAAGGAGGTAGGGATCTTCTATTTCTTCTTTTTTGTGGATTGATTTCGTTCCCGACTATGGGCCGTAAAGGACCTGCCCTTCCTAAAAAATGGCATTGGGCTGCTGGGGGAGACAACCCATGAGCATTAGGATCAAGAACAACATTAGCCATTTTTTTTTTCAATCAACAGTTTGCAATTAGGACTTGTAACGCCATGTTCACACACTCAAACAGCGCATACAGTGTAGCGTAACTCGAGACACAGAGCCAATTGGCAGAAAAAATATGACGGCTGTCACTGGGCAAACAGCTGTATCCGTAATCATAACTATACAGGAAGTGGACAGGTAAATAACAAGGCAAAGTTTTCCCACCGTTTTGCTGAGCGCCAACATTAGTTCAGACTACCGCACGCGCGACCCGTGTACTAGCGGAGAGACGCGTGTGATGTCGGAGAGAACTTAGGCTTGCAGACAGATAAATAAATACATATTTTCGTTTTCTTACTGGCTGGATAAACCTCGCTTTCAATATGTGCATTTGTGTAAATTATTTACTCGTGACTATACAAAGTTCACTGAAGATTCGTTATTAGTATAGTAACTACAGACTATAAATCAACTGTTTTATATCAAGCAATGCCAAACGCGTTTAACTGTTTTCACTCCATGTTCGAGTCTCGTAGTCAATAACCGACCACCTAAATAGTGAGATGTAAAGGCCATGTAACAAGTATCTGGTGCTACAGAGGTGATGTGTATTTGTTGTCAGTTTCATTCCCAGCAAGGGACACAATTAAAAAAAAAAATGAGCAGTTGACTTTCTTAAGAAAGAAGTCCACTCGAATCTTGTCATGACTAACTCACGTCTGCGACATGGCAGCACAGTTCAAATGAAAAAATGATGACTTCGGTGTACCGAAGTGGTTCACATTAGTCGGTCTCAGTCCACATAATAATTGGTCGCCAGCCTACAGTGGTCGCACAAAGCAAGAAACACCACTGAAGATCTCCATGAATCGCCAAAGCATGCGTACTTGTGAAAGGAAGGACAGTATCAATCACATCCACGACCTTCGGAGGCCGAAGCGAATGGGCGAAATCAATTTGTCACGGAGATTCCCGAAATACCTCGAATATTTATTAAATATTTAATGATAACAGCGAAAATTGGCATCACATCTGTGGACTGAAACAACTGGCTGAAACTCGAAAACTATAGGCGTCTCACCGCATGTTTTAACGCTGTGTGGGAAACTGTCCTAATTCAAACACAAACCATGCCATGTAGCGGTGCATCACTTTGTCCAACAAGTCCCGACCAGGCTTATAATTACAGCCTCAACGAGGTCAACTACTCATGGACGACCAACTCCTCGCTACCTCTGCACACAGAAACCATACTAGGGACACACATGAATGATGCTGCCAGCAGACACCACATAAATGCCATGTTCAAGGGAAGCTCCATCGCGTTGACGTTGAGTTTCTGTGTGCTGGTATCGCTCTGCAGCACGTCGGTCCTCCTAGCTACACACTGGATGAACAGTTACCGGAGTGTCACGTTTGTGTTCCTCCGCAGTTTGTATGTCTCTGACATACTCATGTCAATCTACGGCACGTCCAAGATGACAATGTTATTGTTTATTGAGCAGCTGAACATCAACTTTTTCTTGCCCGAAAGTCTGTTCTTCACCGCTTCCTTGGCTTCCACGATGTCTTTGATATTCATTAACTTGGACTGCTATCTGAAGTTAGCAAGACCTCTCCAGTACAAACAGGTAAATATCTTCAAGCATGTGAGTTCATGTAAGCGACAGCATGTATAACACAGTTGTTCCTGTCCTCTACAAATACACGATTCGTTAAACTGTATTTAGTGTCTAACTAGAAGCACGACCGGAAGGCGTGTACCGGGGATCTCAGAAGAAGCTGAGTATGGTAACAGTGCACCATATCAAGCATGTCGTAAGAGGCGACTTGGGGCAGGGGTGATTGTGGGATTGACTACCCCATCCCTTAAAAATGTTTAGCAGCCAAAGCCAACTTTGAACAAATCTAAAGATGAAACAAGAAATACTAATCCAAACAAAACATGGAATGCAAGAAGCGGCACGAACCATGCAGAAAGGAGTCCGGGTATCCGACTTGACCCTATTTACCCAGGGAGGTGACAAAAGACAAGAGGACTTTTAGTGAGCCGCACGCAATGACTGACTGACTGACTTTCTACCCCACCAGGACATCACACAGGCGATAAACACCCGATGACACAAAGTGCCACCATGCGGATGAGGTGCGCCGTGGAGAGGTCCCAGAAACCGCGTTCAGACATTTGGCCATATGTATGACCTGCCTATATTGCGGCCCCTGGCAAAAGCCAGAGTAGGGCTTCAAATTACAAAAAATTTCGTCCTAAAAAGGACGAAACTAGTTATAATATAGTAACGCAATGACAAATGATAGGACGACTTGGCACGAGTCTGCCGAGGGTCTGTGCTAAGTGAGAAACGCAGGGCTGAAGAAGAAAATAATTGCACGGACAGCCTGGTACTGATCAACGGAAAGCACAACACTGATAACCGGGAGGGGTGTACTGAAACACAGCCATTCCGGCAATCCTCGGCACCCTATAGATATGCCTGTTGTAAATACAATCAGGAAAGATACATCTCCTATAGTCTTCTTCTTCGCATTCACCGGCTGTAAACTCCGGCGGAAAGTTCAGGTTGTTCGTCTACTTCTGGACTGCAGTCCCGTTCCAGAACTTGACTGTTGCGTGTGAACCCGTTTGACAGATCTGACTAATTTGTATGCGGACTGTTGGTTCCTTGCCTCTCAGGCAGATGCACTCTGACTTTAAAGGAAGCCCCCAATTAGTCGACTCTTACGACATGCCTTTGGGTAGACAGGGGGTCTATTCTTATTTTCCGTATAATAGGGCCCCGGAACCCACACAGGGTATCTCCTATAGTGACTAGGATATTAGGAGAGAGTATAATGACGAATAAATCCCGAATTCCTGCTTGCTTTTCTTCTAGTAGCACTGTGTTATCCGCGTATCTTAGACTATTGTTCTTCCATTAATATTCAGTCCAGTAAGACAAAATATACACAATCGCGTACTCGCGCATCAAGAGAACGAAAACGGGAATCAGCAACATTGGGCACAAACTTGACAAGACTTGAAGATGTTGCTGGATAGCAAAAAGGGGCATCAATATTACCACCTTATCTCTTGAGGATCGAGAAGAATGACGAGGTAAATGAGGGAATAAAAGAGAAGGAAAGGAGGAAAAGAAAAGTGAGGAAGTGTAAGCAGGAGGACAGGAAGAAGAATGAGGAAGAAGAAGGACGAGGAGGAGCAATGCGAAGGATGCGTTTCAGGGGATTGCAAGGAGTAGGAAGACGACGACGAAAATAAGAAGAAGGATGCAAAGCAAAGCATAACAAATGGGAATTCAAATGCGTTAGTAGTGTGTTCATTACGGGAGACTGGGCAGGGGCAGGCGTCGAGAAGAAATAAACAGAGACGAGAATGCGCCACAAGAGAAACATTCTAAAAACGCTCGTCTCCAATAACACAGACGCAATGTTGATTACAGAACATCAATGGCATGTTCCTACCTTCGTCTAAAGTGTGTGTGCGTGCGTGTGTGTTGTGTGTGTAGGACTGCTTGATGGGGGCGTGCCTTAAAGTATGTGACAAAGAAATAGCCCCTGTAACAAATATTTTACAAGCTTTTAATACTCAACCCCCACCTTACCCTCCCTCTTATATACGTACACTGAGCGACAAAACCTAGTACTCGTGCAAGACATTCACCAGGAGAGAAGCGAGGTAGGAAGGGAATGAGAGGGTCAGGTGGACTATATATATATATATATATATATATATATATATATATATATATATATATATATATATATATATATACAGAGAGAGAGAGAGAGAGAGAGAGAGAGAGAGACAAAAAGGGTGATGTAGTATTAGACACCACTGTACCTGACAAAGATATTAAACAAAAAGTTGACGACAGGACTTCATTTGACACACATAATGTACACAGCCGTTTCTGACAGACAGACACGACTGTATATAAACAAAATATAGCAGACACCGCTGTATCTGACAAATACAATACACGACTGTTTTGACTGTTTCTAACAAATATAGCAGACACGACTGAATCAATCAACAGCTCAGCCACAGTGTTTTGCTTTCTTCCCTGTCCATGAAGGTTTACATTCGCCCGCTGTCTAGTTTCCTCACCATTTAACCAATGAACGAACCCACGAATTTCCAATTTGCAGGCGAGAATCTAGCCGCTACACCACTGTGACGCCCTACCACTGTAATGGCAATTTAGGTAATTGTACATTTCTTAGAAACTACGCGGTGAAAACTTTCATTTCTTGGAAACTGCAATGCAAATGATTCTGCTAAGTTCACTCTTCTTTCAGCAGTGAACTTTTGTTTTTCATCTATGGCGGAAAAGGTCACGCCAAGACGCTAGCTACACTTGTAGCCAACACCAGTGCTCCATTGTTATTTTTGGAGAAGTTAATGCTTAATATCTCTTTAACATCAGGCACACAGAAAACCTAGACAAGGTTTAATCTGAAAAGATATACTCATCATGTAGCAGGTCCTTTGCAGAACGTCGCTCTCATCACGGTCTGCCTTAAAGAAACTCGGTCTCTCGCCAGCTCTCTCACCTCGTGTACTTAAATATTAAAGGAGACATTTATATCTTGTGCCCATCTTCGTGCTGGTCGGCCTCTGCCCCTCCTTAAATCCAACAAGATTTACTACACACATTTTATATGACAACAATGGATTGTGGACGCAACTGTGTCTGTCTGAAGCGTACATACTTGGGTTTTTCGCCAGATACTGAGACGTATCAGTGCAGAAAACTAAATGTTACATAAACTGATACCAACAAGTACTCTGTATGTCCACAGCCTACATAAGGGATTACATAGGAGTACAACAAAATCCAAACGCCCAAGGGGGAACTGTCATTGCATACACATATTCACATAAGAGCTCCACTTCTACTCTGAAAAATCACAATAATGATCCTTTCGAAACTGCATACCAATTCCACAGCATGGGACAGGTTTAACATGTGTGTATATGTGAATCATGCACGATATAGATATTCTATCTGCGTGTAAAGAAAACGACCCTTTTCCACGCCTTCAGTCGTATGGAGCATATGGTGCTAGACCTCTATTGTATAGACCACTCAGCACTCTAGAGATGATGTTGTTAACACCACGCCAGCCGCCTTTACTTATAAAGACTTTACCTGGTACCCACTCAAAACTAAGTCGAACTGACAGTCAAGGCCATTTTTGAAGTTTTTGAAGAGAAGACACCCCACCCCCCCCCCCCCCCGGGTTCGTTCGGACTCGAAAGTAGACCTTCTGATCCGCAGGCGAGAGTCTAGCCGCTAAACCACGACGGCTCCCCAATTTATGAGTAGCTTACATAAACTTCATATTCCATGAAAATATGAACGAGTCGATGCCTTGATGTGAAAACGTATGTTTCTGTTTAAACAGGTGGACAAAGACACAGTCATCACTAGCATGCTGCTCATGTGGAACGTAGCCTTTATAGTCGGCTTTCTACCCCTCATCGGCTGGAACCACGAAAAGGACACCGTCCGCTTCTTCAGCTTTTTCACATGGCACTACCTCTTCTTCAATGGCTGCATCGCTGGTATATGCCTGGCTGTGTGCACAGCATGTATCGTGTCGGTCAGGCACTTCCACACGCTACCTAAGCTAGACTTCAACTGTTTCTCGAGCCGGATGGTTGAGATTCAAAACTATACGTATTTTCACGGAACAATCATCTTAGAATCCGTCCTGTGGTTATGCTGCTACTTACCTTTCTTTATTTACATAGTCCTAACATGCTCACAGTGTCTTCTATCGGACTTCACGAATCGAGACTTTGCTGTTATATACTTCATACCTCTGTTCATGACGAAGTCCCTACTCAGTTCAGTTTTACAGATGGGAAGGACATTTCAAGCTTACGATCTTATCAGCAGCCGCATTTCAGGGAGTTCTATATTCAAACGTCTAAAGAAAAGAAGGCAGATGAGAATGGACCAAAAACACAGCGATGTGACCCCTATATCTTTCAGCAATCCACTATGTGAATATAATAACTTCAGCAGCCATGGAGATATCCAAGTCGACATGGATCACACTCAGGCGATTCTACATCCACGCAGCAGAGTGATGGAGTTTGTGGAATTTATCCAAGACACCGGTTGCTGCTTTAGTTCTGAAGGCTCAAGCACCAGTCTGGCGGGTTTTACCAACAGTTCCTATCGGGCATCTATATCCTCAAAACATGCCGACGTGATCTCGCAACAAACTACAACATTGTGATGGGAGTCAAACAAGCGAAAACCTGTAATGTTGGACATGTGACACGGAAAACAGCACATAAAAACTTGACATGGAAAATTGTAGCACTTGTTACACCAGTCGTGTGACACTGAAAACAGTCGGAAAATATGGGGCAGCAAATGAAAACCTGACATGGAAGATAGTAGCAACTGTCAAATTGGTCATGCGACACAGAAAAAAATGGATGTGTGACAGTAACCAGCGCATGAAACCTGACATGGAAGCCGATAACCTGTGTCACATTAGTCGTGCATCAAACATGGAAAACAATCTCGTTGTGACAGGAGCCAAGAAGTAAAACGTAGGCAAGAAAACAAATTCAAAAATTCTAAGGCGGAAGGACTAACTGAGCTGCGAAATCTGATTCCATATGGCCCAGTATCTCTTCAAATAGCAGCTATTTTTGTTCCTTCCGCAGAAAGCACAACGCTCTGTAGCTCAAGTCAAGTGGCATTTTTTTCTGAAACCTGCACGCGCAAACAAAAAAGAATGAGTCTTAAACTGAAGCCACAAAATTCAGAATTAAAGGTAAACTTCCTTTTAAGACAGGCATCAGTCGACACACACGGTGTGGCCGGGAAATAAGCAGCACTACATGACAATATAAACAACAAAACGCAATTGATAAGAGCTGGTTTCGAATATGTCGTCTGCAAATAAAAGCAGTATCTTATTTTTTAAAAAAATAAGTCGACGCACTATAAACCACACACATCAAATTAGGTATCGGGTTGATAATTAATCTGACACAGGGGATGAGGAAAAGGGGGGGGGGGGTGGTGGTCTCGAAGCATGGTGTCCGCATCGAGTGCTAGGGGTCCTGGGTTCAAGCCCCGGTAAAGGCTGGAATTTTGTTGACGTGGACTTCTAGTAATTCCCCCCTGGTCTCTGGGTAGTACGACCGGACGCTCGTGTGTATTGCTGCGCAATCCCTTGGAAGTTGAAAATCGATAAGAATGGCCTAACGGCGCTGCCTGGGCAACATTTGGAGTTAACAATCTACACAAAGTATTTCAGGTTCCTCGCCGGTGCTACGGAATTCATGCACTGGGCTGAGATTCTTTCGACTCAGGCTTCACTTAAAAGAAGAACGGAGCACTTATGGGTTATACACGTTGATCTGTTGAATCAACATAAACATAATCTGACACGGCAACTATGGCAGAAAAAGAGGATTCCTTCCCTGACATTTCATTTCTGAGTGTTTTAGCAGACGGAACTCCACCTACCTACCATGGAATGCATGAACAACGATGAGAAAGTCACAACGGCGGGGAAGATTCTGTCGCCTCCAGCACAACAGGGCAGGATTATCAAACAGATAAATGAACAATTACCAAAACTGGATGTATCGGGTAAGCGCTCAGTAACAGGAACGAACTAGCACAATGAAAATATTTTTGAAATCTGGTTTCATTTTGTCCACAACTGTCTTTTACAATGTTCATAAATGCGTGTGTGCAGCTAGATAACATGCTACTGAATATTTTAAATGAACTTGAAGTTTTTTAATGTTTAAGTGATGGATAATGTGTTCGTGTTATCTACCATATCATTAGTACCATGCATCACCAGCGGCATATAACATATACAAAAATGCACCTTTCCCGTGACAACTTATGTGAGTCACAGACTCTTACTCAACCACTGAAGAGAGAGAGAGAGAGAGATAGATAGATAGAGAGAGAGAGAGAGAGAGAGAGAGAGAGAGAGAGAGAGGAGGGGGGGGGGGGAGGGAGAAAGGGGAGCGAATCGAGGCTTTTGAACTAAAATTTTACAGAAAAATTCTTAAGATTCTTAGAATACTAAGAAGCAAAAAGAAGAAAAACACGGACATCTTAACATGACCTTTCAACTGGCGGTCCGCGGAACAAATCTGACCCACGTAGGTTAAGCGCATGGCCCGCTGATAACCTGTCAATTGTATTAATGATCTCTCTATGATGACGTCCAGTCATCTGGCCCTGGACGATCGACATTTTTCAACATTTTGGCCCCTCGGTAAGTGAATAGACAATCAGAGCATCAAGGAGAACTGGCTCATAAACGGTATTTAGTGTAATACAAGTCAATGGTTTTATTTTGGGACAAGTACATACATTTAAGTATCTGGGCACATGGATAACATCAGATGGAAGATGCATTACTGTTGGAAGATGCATTACTGAGATAAGAAACACAACAGGACAGGCAAAAACTGCATTTTATAAAATGAAAGTTTTGCAATATATCTTTGTCATCGAGGGCTAGAAAAATAATTCTTGCTTGCTATATAGGTCCAGTTTTAACATATGGCCGTGAGTCCCGGACAATCGGTAGGCAGGCCAAACAATTTCTTGAGGCCTCAGAGATGTGGTTTTGCAAAAGAATGTGTCGCGCGCCCACGTGGGTAAATACACTGATATAGTGAGGGTGTGGGTTTGAACCTTAACAATGCCCAGCCACGTGAGAAACTGGACTATTATCTAAGCTACGTTGATCCTAGACAGTCCTGGATGCCAAGAACAACAGCGAGTGGCTCGTTTCCATGAAATGAAAGTTGCTCTGTTACTTGTATCCACAGGAGGTAGGCGAAGGGGTATGCATAGCACATTTCTGGATACACCCAATATGGAAATAATCCCAGGTGGCCTCATTTAACCCCTGCGACTGGTTCTCCTCTCCTTGCATTACTTAAAAAGCAGCTCTTCCCATCAAGTGATTTTAAATATTTGTTAGCGGAAGTAAACTAATATTTCACCAAAGACCACTTGAACTAAAGTACACAATTACTCAACTATCATGAAAACCTCATCTCACATGATGATATTTTTATAAATCGAAATTAAAATGAACTTTGTTTAGGCTACGTAGAGTTGGAATGATGTGGATGAAAGAGACATAAAGGTATTTTTTTAAAAAACAAAACCTTTTGGGCAGTTCTCGGTGAGGGCCCCCGGCCCATCTTTTNGAGAGAAGATTCTTGACAGTATTTTATCTTATCATGATCACACGTAACAACAGGTGATGCAGGAAATGGCAAGATGTAGAGAAACATGATCGCCAGTGCCCGTACACTTGATATCATTAAAAACACCCTACCAGTACCCTGAACAGACTCAGACGTCAACATGGATATATCTAAAGAAAGCCTATCTCAAACCAGCAATATCAAATATTCGTCTTCTGCATTCTAAATTCAAAATCGTTTACAGGTGTAACATTCTCTCTCTCGCTCTCT